>JABWTJ010000933.1:0-207118 GCA_016801875.1 Solanum sitiens | reverse complement strand
TCTCATGTTGATGTTCATCTAATTTCTCAAAAATATCAAATAGTAACACTTCTTGGAGGCAAAAGGATTTAAATTACAAAATCAAATTAAAGAAAGTTGATTGAAGGATAAATGATAAGATGTTATAATTATTATTTTTCTTTACAACATTAATGTACATTACTACGTAACCTTGTGTGTAAGATAATATAGTGTTTTAGTTTTAATGACTGATAGGTTGGAAGTATTATTTTATAAATTCTATAAAATTAAATTTCCGCGCGGAGCGCGAATAATTTTACTAGTTAATAATATAATGATGAAAGCAAATCAATATGCTCTTCATAAAAATTGTGAAGTACGTTCCATTCATTAAAGTGAATGTGACAATCATACAATAAAAGTCTAAAAGATGACAAGATTATTTTGTGATTCGACATATGAATATGGACGTGAATAGGAACAAAAATTATAAAAGAAAGAACATTATGAGTTCTCAAAACAATCCTTCAAAGAGTGAAGGTAATTTTTGTTATCAAAATAGTATGAAAGGTCGTTAGAAACATGTTTGTTACGAGACCTAATAATTTGATAAGTTATAAATCTTCCACCAAAGAAAATGATGAAAAAGTGGTGATACACATGACTTTCGAAAGTGATGTCGAGGTATGTGTATGTCATATGAATATCATAGATTTCAAAGCATGATAACGAACTTCTAATGAAACTTATAATAATAATAATTATGAAGCATGTGTATATGATTATAGTCAATTCCTTGAAGAGAATATGACTTGTGGTAAGTATCATAAAAAGTGGATCATTCTTGAAGTAAATGTGTCAAGAGATGATGAAAAATATGAATAAGGACATAGTAATATGATTCAATAAATACCAAAACTCACCCTATGGGAGGTTAGAGAAAAATAATGAAATTTTATCTTGATATAAATGATCACTGGTCAAATACTTTTTTACATCACAAATATTATGATATGTTTTAGTATGAACTATCAAAAGAACAAAAGAAAGAAATAATTTTTGGCAACACAAATTTGTCATTAGTTATGTACTTCTATTTGTCAAAAATATTTTGCCAGGTATTAAAAAAAAAGGGGGCGGGGTAGGAGATACTAATGGCAAAATTAAATCAGTAAACAAGTTTTGCTTGTAATGATTTTGACCATGACAATAATGATATAAATTTCTGCTTGAAGGATACGTTTGCAACACAAACAATGTTATAACATATGTAGTATCCAAAGTAAATTGTGAGCTTTGATGAGCTACTACTACTATCTAAAGAATCAAAATGATTCATGCTATTTGAATTGTAGTAAGTCTTAAAAGAAAATTTTCGAGTTTCAAAGAAATAGTCAAAAAAGAAAAAAATATATATAGTGTGACTATAAAATATTGGAAGATTTTAGATCTTCATATCACTACAATCAAAGTATGTTATAAATATTCATACGAAAGATTATCAATTTTTCATATTGCTTCGGTGACTATATATGAGAATGATGATGGAATCACATGTAAAATAAACTAGAAGTTTATTAAAATAAATATCAGTTTACATGACTGATTGACGACCATCTCGGTTCAAATATGATAAGAAAATATATTAGAATTTATGTGGTTATATATATTGAAAAACAAATAAATTCTTCAATAATTCTTTTGTGTTGTTTGTACCAGCTAAGGTTGAGATTGTATCTCTTGATATTTTAAATGTATAAAAAGGTGAACATGATCCCGTTCACCCGCCACGTGGACCATTTAATATTATACAGATGCATCTATGTCATGGTCACGTGTGCTTTATTATCAACTTGCAATTTTATTTTTGCAATGGTTGTTTGCTCGAATTGATAAATGAAGTGTTACGACTTGAGCCTACACCCTAGACGTGGCCAACACTCGAGAACAATTATTTGTCCCTAAGAGAACTCTCATCTTGAACAACTACAAGCAGAAGCTAACTTAAGCATACAAAGCTTAAAATAGAATAAAATTTATCAAACTTAAATACAAAGCCTTAACTCAAAGAAAACTCTGAATATTATAATATATTCAACTCGCCCCAAAATAAGCAACTCGAGTCTTTAAAACATTTAATAAAATAAATGAACACACTTCTAAAATTCTACTGTCTATCTATGAAGCCTATAAATGACAAAGATGGAAATTTGACTAGACCCACGACATCCTAATAACTAATATAACTGAAAGGTAAATGAAATCCTCGGAAGCAAGGAGGCTGACCATATCTAACTCAAATTCCATGTGATAGTAACGAAGCTCCTATTGATGACCCTGAATATAGGTATCCGCATCATAAAACTATGCAAGTCAAATGGCTCAGTACGTAAAATGTCGGAGCATGTAAGGTGTATTTTAAAGCATAAACATAAGCTTCAACTAGTAGCAAAGAGACATACTACCTCTACTCAAGCTTACTCAATTCAAGTATGTTCAAAACTACTCAAACTTACTCAACTCAATACTACAAGGATAAGACACTCAACTCAGTAATAAGGTTCTCAACTCAGTGAAATGGGGATCAACTCAACAATAAGGTACTCGAATCAATGAAGCACAGTTCAACTCAAGATACTCAATTCAAGACACTCAATAATCAGCAACAATAAAAGATGCAATATATGAAAAACATTTGAAACAATAGAAAATAACTCAATGTATTGAAGAATACAATAACAACTATATATATATATATATATATATATATATATAATATAACTTTGTGGGAGTTTCTCTAATCGACAACCATCACTATGAGCTATCTGATTATACAATGTATCGCCCATGCTACTAGAATTTTCCTATACTTTGTCATGATATGAGACCTCTCAACTAAGTGGATCCACTACTCTATGATAAAAGACACTAAAGAATCATATTAAAATTATGACCCTTTCTACCCATGTCAGCTACATGGTTTATGGAGACTTGAGTTATCTAAACTCGTCCCCATATCAGTTACTTAACTGCTCAAAACTCTTTTTGAAATATCACTTTTCCCCTATTTTTAATGTGAAAATATTTGCTCTTGGGATCACTTAGTTCCCATATATCATTTAAAAGATAATAAAGCCGACTCTACTCTTTCTAAATTCAAGTACTCAAGTCTTTAAACAAGTTTAGAAAATTTTGTCAAAGACTTCTCAAAATATGGTTCATGCCAAATTATGGACGTGAACGACTCAATTCGAGGTTTCCAACAACCATAGATAGAACTCAATACTCAGGACTTAGAGCTTGAAGATACTACTCCTCTTAGAGATACTCAGCTTATAAAGTTCATACAGAATAATGGTCATGATCGACTTAACTCGAGGGTCTACATAATCAATATGGAACTCATGTATCCGACTCTTCCCATTCTTATACTTACTTCCTCAAAATTTATCTCAAATCGATTGTTGATCTCAAAGAATTCACAATTAAACTCAAAGACTTTCTTGAACTCTACTATTAACTCTCTCTTGAATGTGAATTATGAATTCAAGATATATGATTCTTGATATCAAGGGTCTCGTGACTATAAAGTAAACTCATGATTACATTCTCATATTGCCTTGCTCGAGTCTTGAAACAAGTTATTAGAAGTTGTAGAAGACTCCTCAAAAGGGCTCAAAGGGACTTTCTCGAAATTTTCCAATGAACTCTCAAGACTAAACTCTTAACTCTTCCTTGAATTTGAATTTGAATTTGAATTATGAAGTAAAGGTTATAATTGATGTTTTGATTGATTTCAAGGTGTTTTGAATTCAATTAGAGTAGCTATAATCAATAGAAAGTGTTAGCACAATATTTAGAAGGACTTAAACGAGCTAAATGATGAAAAATGGGTTGTGGAGGACGGACATGGCGCACCGCTGATGCGCCGCACCAGCCCCAAATTTCTCAGAGCCATTTCTGGCGCACTGCAGGTGCGCCGCCCCAGCCATCATGGCGCTACGGGGGCGCGTCATGCAAGCGTCCCCCCAGGCAAGACTTTTGAACTTTTCCTCTCATTTTCTGACCTTAATTAGCTTAATTTCGATTCTTTTACTCAATATCTCTTTAGATTCAGGTACCCAAAACATATACACAAAAATATAACTCAAAGTAACTATAATAATCAACATTTAACTGTCAAGAAATCCTCGATCTCCACCCAAATTCAAGAAAGAAAACAATTCAAAAAAATCCATCAAGAACATTCAAACTTCCAATCATTTTAGGAAGAATTCACGCTGAAATAAACATGTTTGGCATGTGGGTGAACGAATCCAATGTTATGAAACTCTCACATACCTCTTATGGATCAAACACATGGCAAAAACCCGCAACAAAATAGAAGAATCTTACGAACGCTTTGATCCTCTCCTCTTTTCTCTTCTTGAACTCTCAAATTAAACCATATGCGAATATTAGGATTATGAAACTGAACCTAAAAGTATTAGACCCTTAAAACCTCACTAAAACGAATTAAATCTTAATCGGTAAGGAAAAGACAAAAATACCCCTTACTATTTTCGGGTAACTTTCCCTAACTAGACAACCTAACTTGAAAAGGTCATATCTCACTCATCCGAATATGAAACTGAGCAAACTCAGTGGCGCTGGAAAGATAATTCAAAGCTCTTTCCTACGATATGTTGTAGAACATCGAAGGCATCGTGATATAGGAGTTATGGATGTTTGAAGTTTAACCTAAACTGATACTTAGCTTAACTCTGTCAAAATTTCCAAATTTTACTTCCAAAACCGGTTTCCTTCAAATTCTATGTTTTTCTAGTTCTTCAAAAAGTGAGATTTTATATAAAGAAGAAATTTCCATATAAACTATATTGATAATGTTGGTATATATCCAAGTGGTTTAAGCAGAAATTACATGCCTCAAATTATAGCTAAATCTTGGTTATGAGAACAAAACACCCAAAAACATTTGGTATGAGATGTGTTATTTAAATTATTGCAACACTTGTATGTATAAAGACAACAAGGATCTCTTATCATAATAGGTTCAGGGTAAGGAACCAAATAACTCTAATCTAGAAATTTTAAGTGTGTGGTATATTATCGCTTCACCATTACACAATGCACAAAGATGAGTCCCCAAATAAGGTTGAGTGAATGTTAGATTCTCTAACATTAAGGGAAGATAAGCAACTGGAAAAGTATGTTATATATAATTACCATTGGTATGATTCTCATTGAAGAGATAATTTAAGTCAATTGTCAGACGCATTCGCTGACTCTATGTTATATTCGAGTTTTAAATACTCCAGTAAAATGTCCTTATTAGACATAATTTATTGCACACATGAAGGGTGATAGATAAATTGATGCGAAAGATAAAAACTTCTTGAAGAAGAGGACCAAATGACTAAGATGGTCATAATAATGAGGCAAGTGCTATAGAAAGATCACCATGATATAACACTTCATAAAAGCTTGGCAAAGGTTCAGGTACTTGAAAATGATAAAATATAAAGAGATTTTGGCAAGTTATGTCATATTAGAATCGATATTAAATAAATTATCGATGCTATCTTTAATATAATTTAGCGCACAAAATTATAAATAGTGATGAGGATCTTGATATTAAATCTGTCAAAAGCTGACACGTAAATGGTTGGCCAAAGAAAATACAATTCATATATATTTTATTTCATTAGGAAAACTGATGTTTTGGACTCATTGTAGATATACCAAACTATAATGTCAGTGGGGTACAAATAAATTGTTGTGTGATAAGTAAAATCATAAAATATAAAGTACAACTTGTACATTAGAAATTAAAGTATTCCGGCAGAAGTCCTGACATTATTATATGGAGATGTAATCTCCTAAGGTGGATACAATGAGGTTTCTATTGACAATATATGAAAAACATGAATGTGCATGATAAATGATTATCATGTTTAGCTAGACACTGAATAGTATATGAATATTCTTAAAAGATTTAAAAAGTTATAAAGCGATTCCATTTGTCAAGCCCCAAGGCTATCCCTAGACGCGGATAAGGACCTAGGATCACGAATTACCCCAAGCTAACCCTGCTGGCATATCATAAGCATAATATAGAAAACTGAATCAATAAATATTGTGTAGAAGCTAAATCATATGAATAATATGTTATGATGGGGAAATACCCATATACTATCTGAATAAATGAAAATTGAGAGTTTGAATATAAATCAAAAGTCAAACTCTAACACTATAGCTGAATCTAACTATGTCTGATATAAGCCTCCAAAATGAATAGAAGTGTTGGGACATCCCCTAACTAAATCTAGCAAAAACTAAAGACTAAAATAAAAAGACAACATGTCAACTATCCTCGAAGAATGAGAACTCACCACTAATGTTGTTGAATTGAAGATAAGGAACCAATCTATGCATTATTTGACTGCTGAAGACCTGAACCTAAATCACAAGAAAATGTTGCACAAAGTATGCGTTAGTACTCGAAAGTTAAAGAGCATGCATGAAAGAATAAAACTGAAATATAACATAAATGAACAAACAATAAATCAATGATATAATCTCAACATGATAAGGATATTGAAAATACAATACATGCCTAAACTTAATGCAATGACCAAGTTTATAACATGCGGAGACTGTATACTAAATTGTACTGATAATGTGGTCAATGCAACATAATCTGACTGAGTTGTGGGAGCTACTAATAATCGACATAAAACCATATGGGCTTGATGTGAAGTCTGATGTATATGTCTCATCAAGAGGACCCGACATACCCTGCCAGAGGTATAGAGGCATGCCGGCGTGATCACTAAAATGATGCCCACAGAGGGGACTTACAACCTACGGGGCACGTAGTTCTGGTACTTGAGGGTGAGTGGCCCTAGTCCACTCGGTATTAAGCTGCTCCCAATTGATATAAATTAGCAATTTATAACAAAATGTTGTAATACTGTATAGCTCAAAATACTGACTTGCTAACTAAAAATTCAACATTAATGTACTAACAATAAAACATTCAGAACTGGAGCATATTTAACTTAATAAACTGACCTAGCATGTGCCAACGAGAAACTAAAAGAACTACATAGATAGGGTTCTAAATTTATGACGGAATATATACCAAACTATACTAAAATCAAGAAAACTTTATTAAGAACATTACACTAACTAATTTATACTGATCTGCTGAAATTATAGAAACCTTAGGTCTAGATAGTATTAAGGGAATCAAGAAGTTGACCGAATTCTAGGGACCTAACAGGCGAAAGGAACCCACTAGTGAAATCCACATAGCTTGTGGTGAATTTCACAGAGAAATCTTTTGATTTCAGGGCTGAAACTAATGAAGACTCGTTGAGTTCTAGGACTAGAGCTGGGTCAACTCTTTCTCCTACTGCATTTTAGTTTTTCCCTATTTTTGGTGAATGATTTGCTTAGGGTATATTCTAGTTAGGTTTCTAGGCTAAAATTGACCAAAACTACATAGTTTAGGCATTAAACGATGTAATGTAGGGGTCCAACACATAAGAAAAAGACCAAAATACCCATTACTTAACTGTTATCGGGGGCCACCTATGGATGGGACAGAAGAACCATGGATGGACCGAAGGTCCGTTATTGTCAACCGTTGGTCGATGTTTGAAGCTGAAAACTGAGGTTCTGACCTACTATCCTGGACTACGGACCGTGGCCTGACCTATGATCTGTAGGTCCGACCGTGGGTGGAAACTTAGACGAATTTTCGGGGGTTTTTGGGGAAGGGTCGCAGGTTGCCATCAATGTACCAACAACACGGGCCTAGGGTAACCCTACGCCGCGAGTGGCATTCGTAGGTTGCACTTGTACCTCTAAAATATGTGTTTTGGTATGTTGTAGCATATATGGTGTTATATTATCCCCCTGCCCCCTTGGGAAGATTCGTCCTCGAATGAAGACTAAACTAGGTAAAACGGAGGGACAGAGATACATTCCCTACCTATACACACTAGAAACTCATTTTTGACTTAACTAAGTTCCAAGAGCATGCAAATAAATTGAAAATTCCCATACGACTTAAGGAACGTGATGCTAAGATTAAAACAATGCATGAATGACTAAAAACTGGAGAGGAACAATTACCTCAAGCTGGAATGAAATCGGAAGGAAAGAGATGAGGATACTTGGGCTTCATGGCTTCTTCTGCTTCCCAAGTACCTCCCTCTACAGACTGACTCCTCCATATACCCTAAACTAAAGCGACCTCTTTATTTCAACTAGACGATTTACGAATCTCAACTAGTACCTCTTCATAAGTGAGACTATCCCTCTCAGCCACACTTTCTAAAGGCACAATCAATGTTGGGTCACCCACACACTTCTTCAACAACGAAATGTGAAAAAACCAGATGCACTACTGTTAGTTCTGTTCGAAAATCTAACTCATACATCACTTTACCAACCCTTTTCAAGATCTTGTAAGGGCCTACATATCTAGGACTGAGCTTTCCTTTTATGCCAAATCTCATCACCCCCTTCATAGGCTTTACTTTCACAAAAAACAATCATCAACTTGGAACTCTAATTCCTTCTCCTTACATCTTCATTGGACTTCTGGCGATGTAGGCTGTCTTAAGTCTATCTCTACTGAGTTGTACTTTCTCCATAGCATCATGAGCTGAATTTGTCCCTATGAAGGCTGATTTACCTACTTCAAACCAACAAACTGGAGACCTACATAACGCCCATACAATGCCTCATAATGGGACATTTGAATGCTGGAATGGTAACTATTATTGTAGGCAAATTCATTTAGAGGATGATAATCATCCCAACTACCCTTGCAATCAATCACGTAAGCTCTCAACATGTCCTCTAGTCTGAATGGTACTCTGTTTCTTACTATCCTTCTATGGATGAAATGTTGTGCTAAGATTAACATGTGTGCCAAGACCATTTGAAATGACTTCCAGAAATGAGAGGTAAACTGAGGACCTCTGTATAAGATGATAGACAAATGAACCCCATGCAACCTGACTATCTCATTAATGTAAAGCTTGGCATAGTCCTCCGCCGAATCTGTAGTCTTGACAGCAAAAAAGTACATAGACTTAGTTACTCTATCAACTAAACACCCAAATGGAGTCATGTTTTCTGCAAATACAACGCAAAACCATACAGAAGTCCATGTTGATAACTTCCCACTTCCAAGTAGGAATGTTGATCTCTTGAGTCATGCCTCCTAGTTTCTGATGTTCTACCTTGACTTGCTGACAATTGGGGCACTTAGCCACATAACCTGTTATATCTCTTTTCATAACATTCCACCAAAATACTTCACACAGATTGCGGTACATCTTTGTGGCACTTGGATGAATAGAATATCTAGAATTATTTTTTTCTACAAGAATCTGCTCTCTCAACTCACCCACCTTAGGAATACATAATCAACCCTGATAATTAAGCACACCATCTTCCTCGTGAGAGAAAACCACAACTCTTTGCTGATGGATTGCACCCTTTAGTTCAAGCAATATCGGATCACTGTCTTTCTTTTCCTTTACCTCCCATACCAATGAAGATTATGACCCATTTTGAATTGTTACACCACCATCTTATATTCTCATAAGCCGAACTCCTAAGTGATCAAGCATGTGAACTTCCTTTGCTAGTTCCTTTTTTCTTCCTCAATAAGTGCTACACTACCAATCGACAGTCTACTAACAGAATCTGCTAATATTGGCCTTACTATCATGTTAATGCACACTCATATCATAATCTTTGAGGAAATCAAGCCATTTCCACTGGCGAAGATTCAACTCTTTATGGGCGAACAAACATATATGTTAACACCTAAAAAGTAATGTCTCCAAATCATAAGTGCAAAAACCACTCCTACAAGCTCGAAGTCATGAGTAGGATAGCTCTTCTAATGCACCTTAAGTTATCTAGAAGAATAAGTTATAACCTTACTTGTCAGCATCAACACACAACATTGGCCGACTTTGGATGCATCACAATACATGACATAACCGTCTAAACCCTCTAGTAGAGTTAAAACAAGATTTTTAGCCAATAAAACGATAACAAACATGTTCAAATACTGCTTGAATACTATGTTCATCAAGTCCATGAAAGTTGAGGGAGAATTGGTGAGTCCAAATGACATAACTATAAATTCATAATGACCATACCGAGTTCTGAAAGCGGTCTTCGGGATGTCAATATCTCTGACTCTAAGATGATGATAACCGAATGTGAGGTATATCTTTGAAAAATGACTAGCACCCTCAAGTTGGTCAAACAATTCATCAATTCTAGGGATGGTATACTTATTCTTGATTGTGACCTTGTTCAACAATCCATAATCGATGCAAATTATGAGAGAACCATATTTTTTTCATGAACAATAATGTTGCACCATGGGGAAATATTAGGCCTGATGAAGCCCTTATTTAGAAGGTCTTTCAACTCCTGTTTCAATTCTTTAAGCTCAGATGGAGCCATTCTGTAAGGATAGAAATAGGTTAGGTATCTGGGAGGAGATCAATTTCAAAGTCGATTTCCCTTTCGGGAGGAACTCTAGGAAGATCTTCTCGAAACACTTCTGGGAACTCATTAACTACTGGAGCTGACTCAAGTGTTGGGTTTCGGAACTTGAATCCTTAATCCGAACTGGATGATACAGATACCCTTTAGAAATCATCTTTTTAGCCTTAAGGTAAGAAATGAATCGACCCATAGGCGCTAAGCTACTACCCCTTCATTCTAAGATTGGTTCTTCTGGAAACTGAAAACGAACAATCCTAGTTCTACAATCCATTGAGGCATAACAGGAATGTAACTATTCCATGCCTAGAATGATATAAGTCTGCCATTTCTAGTTATATAAGATCTAATGAGGTGACTTTTCGAGAGATTATGACAGGGCAATTTCTGTATACTCGTCAAGCTATGACTAGGTCACCAACTTTAGTAGAGACTGAGAAGGGATCTGAGAGGGTTTCTAGACAAACACTAAAGTTGACTGATGTATACGGATTTACAAAGGAAACAGAGTCCCCTGGGTCTAACAATGCATAAACATCTAAGTTAAAAACTCGAAACGTACGAGTGACTACATGTAACACTTCAAAAATCTAAGACGTGTTCTAGAGCCTAACCTAGGTATCAAAAGGTTTAGACATTGTTTTAAGGTCTATTTTAATGTATATAAGTCATTTAGGAGGTTTAGAAACCAAAACGTCAAGGAACGTCTATGACGTCCGGAAACTAGTTCAATGAGGAACTAGCGTGCCTTAGCCTATTTGACTAGCTTTTAGGAGTTGGAAAATGATTGAAAATTTTTGAAAGGGTGTCTAACACGTATTAGAGTTAGTTCATGGACAAAACGTCCGGGCACGACTCCTCAAGGACCAACTAAGGGCCCTTGAGGAGGACCCTTACAAAAGTGACTAAAAGTTGTCAATAGATAGTGTCACCAACTGATGCCACACACGAGTCGTGTTCCAATCGACGGGGCGTCGATTGCCTCCTTAGATATACACCTAGAATATTTGCCCAAGGTCCTGTTTTGGCAACTCTGTGAACTTAGCGACGGATGTGCAGCACGGAGGGAGCAGTGCCCGTCGATGGACACACGATCCGTCGATTGTGGTCTCGTCTGTGACGGTGTGATTTTGCTGCACGTTTCTAATTTATTCATTTAATTAGTTGGATTAGTTAGTAGGTTAATTAGGGTTTAGGGGAGGTATAATTAAGTTAATTAACAACCTATATAAAGCCCCTAAGCTAATTAGACTAATCTAAGCTCTCATAATTTCCCAAACCCAAACTCTCTTCCTTCTCTCTTCTTTCTCTCTCAAGTTGAAGAACTCCATAGAAGACAAGGTCAAGGTGGGTTCTAGGGCTTCAATAACCAAGGTTTATCCATCAATCTTCATCAAACATTACGATATGGGATTCCTTCACCTTTGGGACTTCTTTCCCGAAAGGGTTCCATCAAATTAATTTTCAAAGTATGAAATTCAAGTGGGTCTTTTCCAATCTCGAAATTGATCTTGTCAATTACCTTATTTATGATTTATTTTGGATATTATGGATATATTAACATGTATTATAACTCAATTATGTTATTTCTTGATGGATTAGTCTAGTTTATAGAAGATGACCTATTCCCCTTAACCCTAGATTGTGATCTTAATATGAATTGTGTAATGTTGGTTCAATTGACTTGGTTATTGGTTGAATTACTACTAGATGATGTTATTGTATCAATTATTAATGAATTTAGATAAATTGTAGTCCAATTATGCTAGTTCTTGATTAATTGATCTAGGTTATGAAGTATGTTATGAATTTGACCTAAGTCTCTTATCTTAAGCTATGAACTAGTGATGAATTTTGATGTAGTGATTCAATTAGCCTTGTTATCATGTTGTTTATTGTTGTGTGATTATACTATAACCTTATTGGTTTGAGTTAAGGGTTGACGGTAAGACCTTGAAGATGGATTATGAAGGAGACTTGGTAATTCTTGTGATCCCTATTCTTTACTTCAATTGTGGTTACTTGAGATTAAGTGATGATGTTGCATTGAAGTATATCTTGTATTAGGATTGATAAGGTTGGTATGCTGTTGAATTGAAATGTCTTGACTATGGTTTTGTGAGGTGTTGACTAAGATGTAAATGTTATAAGGATGGTGATAATTACTAATGTGCCTTATCATGAATGATGATGTAAATGTGCTAACCTCACTAGTATGAATTTTAATGAAAGGACTATACTCATGCAATTCTTATTGAGCTATGATGATGATTATACAAGGGATATACCCTATGACCTAAACTAAGCTATGATTGTTAATAAAGGCTTAAAGACATTTCAAAATGGGACACTAGCTTAGCACCGAGTGAACTAGAGTGATGAGTGTCCCTTCCCACATAGGGAAGGTAGGATCACTAATGTACTCTTGAGATTGGAAACAATAATGCATGTAGCATAAAGAGGGTCCCAATTATATCTCCTAGTTCTTGAACTATGTTTCCCCCATAGGAATACTAGCTAGTGGATCCACGTAGTTGCTATGTTCACGTTTGGTACTACCTTGGCAAGTAATCCGCCTTCCTTCGGTGTAGGGTTCCATGACACCGGACCACAATTTAGACAAAAAAGGAATTGTTATGCTGGGATCTTGGGTAGAGACGGGTGATATTTTAGTAGGTAAATTCAGCTCATGTGGTCTATGTCGGTTAAGGAAAGATGTTCCCAAAAGGTAAAATGAATTAAAGGAATGAACTCTAACTAGGATCACCTAAGGGGTTTAGCTTAGTCTAGGTAGGGGTATGGGACGCTACCTAAGCATTGCACTAGTTAACCTTGAGGGAAGTCTTGGGAGAATGTTCTTATATATGAATATGCTTATAATTGTACATGATATGTATATGATGATCTTGCTCATGATACTACCTACCTGATGATTGGTTTAACTTATGAACATGTGTTGATCTCCATTGCTAGAGTATGATGACATGTACTCTTAAATAGTATGCTATGTGAAGTTAGATATTAGTCATGGTTCTTGTTGGGTTACTTGATTAAGTAAGGTTATGGGGCTTTGCTTGGTGATTGCACTTGTTGATTAATGAGGGTTCATGAGTAATTTCCTTGCTTTGATTAAGTTGAAATGAACTCTTGTCTATGATTGTTGCTACTATAACTTGATGATAGAGTTGTCTTGACTAAGTGTTCAATTATATGATATGCATGTTGGCTTAGCTAGCCCTAGGATTGTTGGTCTTGTGATGTACATGCTTTTGACTTAATGAATATGTTTTATTGAGTGGTATGGTTTCCTTAAATATGCATAAGGCTTTCTAAATGTAAAATAGCATGTTTTTATGAAATGTCCCTTTTTAGCATGATTTGATATTATATGTAGTACAAGTGGTGTACTAACTCCATTTTCTCCCTTTTCTCCAATATTTTAGGTTCCGGTTGTTGAAGGCTTTTGAGATGACATTGAAGAAGACTTGGAAATTTTCAATCATCCAAGTGGGTAGGTCCTCACTTTTTGAGGGCAATGCCAATATCAAGCTTATGAAGTTGTTTTAGTTTGAAGACTCTTATGTTCTTTCCTTTTTCATTTGAGTACGAATTGTATAGCTTATATGTGGCTCTATTACCTTGATGTATGGGCTAGACCCAAATTGTTATAATCTTGTTAAATGGTTATGAGATGAGACATCCATTTGAGACTATGTTATATCTTATATATATTTATATGCAATAAAAGTAGAAGACTATGTAATTTTCCTATATGAAAGGTCTATGTATACTCAATACAAATATATTATATGAATGTAGAGGTCTATGTAAACCTCAATGTAGAAGTAATGAAAAGTTTTAAATTTTTCCGCAACTTTGACCTATGTATGTAATGATGTAAGCTAGGAGGCTAGTCTTACTCCTCAAAGAGGACGACGACGCCGGTTACGTCTAGGGGGTGATCCCCGGATGTGACACTACATCAGGGAAATCTTCTTGATCCTGGGAAGACTGAAGAGCATACAACTTATTTTGGCGCTGATAGCCACTTGTACAAGACGAGTTACCCTACTGAGTCCTACAAGCTGCTGGTCCTGCTGAAGTTGTGTATTGAGTCTACCATTTATACCTCCTTGATCCTGTATAGAAGGACAATCTTTCAACATGTGACTAGACTGACCATACCCAAAGCATCCTTCCTTTCCTGCTAGACACTCGCCCGGATGGTTCTTGCCACACTTTGGAAAAATTAGTAGGTTATATTTCCTGAAACACTCCCATGATACTTAGAGGTAGGGGTGGGAATTCAGTAATTCGGTTCGGTTTCAGGGTTTTTTTCCGGTTTTTTCGGCTTTCGATTCTTGCACAACGTGTACCGAACACCGAACGGTTCGATTTTTATTATTTCGGTTTGGTTTTGTTATTTCATTTTTTTTAATGGGCGTACTTAGTGGGCTTTTTAAAATTTAAAAATTTACAAATTCTTTTGTTTGATTTTTGAGCTTAATGGGCTAAAAATAGTTACATCAAAGAAGTGTCTTTTACTTTTTAATTTTTTATTTTAAATTATAATATTTATTATTTAACATTAATAATTAATATAATATATTTTGGTAAACCGAAATACCGATGAACACAAACTTACATACCGAAAACCTAACCAAAATACCGAAAAATACAAAAACGTATACCGAATACCGAATCGAAAACCGAAATATCGAAACTGAAATACCGAAATAATTTGGTTTGGTTTGGTATTTCGGTTTTTCGGTGTTTATGCCCAGCTACTTAGAGCCTAATGCCCTACCTTTTTTATCATTTCGAAACTTGGAGGAGGGAACACTAGCTGATGAAGGTACTGGAGCTGAAGACTTTTTCTTGAACAACGAGCGATTTCCACTACCCGATTTCTGTTGAGAGTATTCATAGGTGCATGTTCTAGCCTTCTTACTCTCCTTAGCATGTTTTCTAAGCTTGTCTCCCTCAACCACTAAGCATGAGTTATGATCCTAGAGATGTTCATATTTTCCAACAACATAACATTCCTACACTATATTTTCACTAGATCGGATACCACATACATGAACTTGTCCATCTAAGTCCTGGAATCGACCACCATGTGAGGAGCATACCTGGAGACTTGGGTGAACTTGAGTCCATACTCTTGGACTTTCATAGAACCCTGCCTCAAATTTATAAACTCCTGAGCTTTGCCTCTCTCAACTCTCTTGGGAAAAATCTATCCGGAAAGGTCTCACAAAAGCATTTCCAAGTGGTAGGAACTACATCTGTACCCCTATTCTTTCCATTGAGTATACCAGATATTCCCTTAATCGGTCTGAGAGTCTTTAGGAGACTTAAAGATATTTTTCCCAATGAAGACACCTGAATAAATTGATTAGTTAAATACTTGTTTGAGTTTCGCCATCTAATAAATGTAACTGTACTTAATATTTATTATTGATACAAATCCAACTTGTCAAAGTAGTTTGTAGAATAAAAAAATCCAATTTTCCAGTGATTGTTACTAATTTGAACCTCAACATCAAATTATATAAGAATTCTAGTACACTCCTTTTGAGATACCTCAACCTAGTTGAGTTACTATATTTTTCAATCGACCACTTAAATCCCGTAAAAAAGTATAGTTTGAGAGATATCAAGAAACTCCTTAACAGGCGAGTTGTGAGCGATGACATGAGCCTATTTGTAGTGCCGATCATCCTAGTTCCAAGTAAGAATGGGACTTGGCATATGTCTGTTAACTGTCATGCCATAAACAAGATCACGAAAAATTATTGTCATCCCATATCTCATTCAGATTACATTCTTGATGAGTTGAATGATTCAAGCAACTTTTCTAATACATATTTTCGGAGTGGTTATCATCAAGCTTATATAAAACTTAGAGATGAGAGCAAAATGACATCAAAGACCATATGTTTGGTGATGCATTTTGGTAACACTAATGCTGAGTACTTTGAATGTGTTTTCCTTTTTATATGATGTATGCACATATGATTATTCAAATAATGTTTCTCTCTTGATAACATTATTTCTTTTGTTGATGTTGCATACACATATGTTTTAACTTACATTTTATGAATTTGTATTTATTTGTTCTATGTTATGTGAACTCGAAAAGAAAGGCCATTAAGTAGAATAGTGAGTTTAGTTGTTTTCCCCCTTCCCTCCAAGGTATTAATTTCAGGTTCGATACACTTATCGATGAATAATTTAGGTTTATAAGTTCTTGTTCATTTTTTACGGGATACAAAATGTTTTCACAATATATGAGTTAAAAAATCTGAAAAATTTCTTCATTAGTAGATAGTTTTAATGTTTTCACTTCAAAAGTGCAAAAATTTGTGTGTAAAAAGTTTCTTTCAAAGAGCTTACAAGTGCAAATTTTAGTGTAAAAATTCTAGCTTAAGAACATACTTCTTTTTTAGCTTAAAAGCGCAGATTTTTAGTACAATACACAGCTTTCAAATGATAATAAAAACATTTTCTTGAAGGCAAAAACGTGTTTTATATAATGCTAGAAGTTTGGCCTCTGAGGACTTAAGAAACCTTTGTTAAACTGTGTTATAAATATATTATTATGAAATGGATGTAGATGATTCAAATTATTTGTTTCAAAATAAGACCAAAATGAGGTATTTATATTTTTATCAATTACTCTATTTTACGTAAGTTTATAATGTCATAATATTTTCTACCTCATACGGATATACTATTTTCTTATATCTATACACATTTGTTTTATATATGTTTCTTATTATATCTTCTTCTTTTTTTATCTTTCATTAACCACGTTTATATTTATATTCTAAAGAATTCATTTTGTTTCACTTTATGAAGTTTATTTTGCACTTCGCTTTTACAACGAGTATAATATGAAATAGAGAATCTCCTTTGCACTTGGACTAAATTTAAGGATTATCTTACCATATGTTTGCAGGAATCACCTTCCATTCATAATAAATAATAGAGATAAGTACTTGCATGACTTGTAGGTGTTTCTAATAAATTTCATAATTAGGTGGCGATTGTGAACATTTTAGAAGTCAGAGGTAACACAATCATTGAGTTGTAAACTACCTTTGACCCCTTGAAAATAGGGTGCATAACCTACGGCTCCCTTAACGAAAATTTGTGGACCAACTTAGCCTTGTTTATGACCTCATTTCGCAAGACATATGTTAAGAGGACTTTGACTTCTGGGAGTAGAACTAAACTTAAACCTTTAACGACATAAGTGGTGTATGAATAAGCAACATAATTTTTGTGCATCTTGTAAGACATGACTTGTGTTGAAGTATGATATGAAAATATAAACTAATGTCAAGAGGAAAAAATTGAAAACCACAAATTTGAGCGGCAAAACACCCCACCCCAAAAATAGGAGCATTTGTGCGAATGACTCTCTAAAATTTCGAAGGTGAAAAGAGGGTAATTCAGCTAGATTATGAAAAACTACATGTTTTCCTTATAGGAAAAAATAAGAAATTTTTCAAAAAAGTTTGGGATATGGTGTATTAGATAGTTTTCTTTAATGAAGTTTCAATTAGTCTACACTCTTTCACACCATCTATGTTCAGATTTAAGTTGATACTTCATGTTTCTTTTTAACAAAAAGCAAAAACAAATCGACAACAGGAAAACTTTTTTGGTCCTATGCTCTATCTAGGATACTCTACGGGATAAGCTTTCTCATTTAGATATGGGGTATACCTAATTTTGTTTTTAAAAATCCTAACTATCTATCTTTAACACCCCTATAGCCCAAGTGTCATGACACAAATTATGGAATTGTGCGGGCACCTAGCCAATTTCCTAACTAGTTAGGCCAACCAAAACACATGCGAAAAATCAGTTGTAAGTGTTTAAAAACATAAAAAATACATTTTTACTGTCAATCATGTATGTTATACACAAATTTTCTAACCACAATATACTACTCATACACCATAGCTTACCTAGATGTCAAGTTGTTGTTATGGAGTGCACGAATGCTCACCTTTAGGTTCTCTTCTGTCGAGATTTAGAGGAGAGTTTGTGATTACGGGGCATTCTTGGAGAGTCCTTCCTTCCTGTTCTTAGGGTTTTTATGATCATAGAGTATTTTTAAGAGGGGACCACCCTTTTGAACTTGGACTAAAAGGAAAAAAAAGAAGATTTCCTTCCTGTTGGCCCCCGCTATGGAGGCCAAGGGACCTCCATGGTGGCCTACATTATGGAAGACTAGGGGTGTGTCCTATGCATTAGTTAGCTTATTAGTTGAGTGGATAGGTTACAAATACTTATGGATTGTGTCCTATGCAGGAAGGGTGGAGTCCTTCACTCAAATATTCATTATTATACGCTCATGCACCTGAAGCTTATGGAATAGACTACTTAATGTCATGAGAATTATGCCTTCAGATGAGAATAAAAAGGTTGTTATTTCAAAGTAATTTATTATTATATCACAAGTGAGATTTAAGAAGCATACTCACTATACATAACCTTACTCATACTTTTATGGTGTATCTAATTTGTTATTAAAATTTGTACTAACTTCATTTGGAAATTGTAATAATGTTTGGTAATCAACAAATTAATTTTTGAACCAATAATAAACGAAGGAGATGCTAGGAATGCTTATCTAAAATAAGATTAGAATAACATAATATATATATATATATATATATATATACTATTTCATGAGTAGTGTCTTGATCAATTGTTTCAAATTAGAAACAAGCTCTTATCACACTAGGCACTTTTGAAATATCTACTATTTCATGAGTAGTGTCTTGATCAATCCACTGTTTCAAAATCCACAAGCCTAGTACATTACATTAATCACACATATATTCGACAATGTTATTTAAATCAGACTGTCACAACTAATGTGCGTACCATACTTTAGCATTGTAGGAAGGTTACTTTTATAGTTTCTATAACAGGAGACAATTGTTCTATTATCATTGTTGGGTAATTACATACTACAATTTCTAAGTTCCTAAACCCTTTGTACCAAGCACATCTCACTCAAAATGGGTGATACATTTAACTAATCTCATCGAAAATACAGATGCAAAATGGTAAAGATCGAAAATAAAGATTTCATAGTAACACCAAGTAAGAAAATGAGAAGAGTCATAGAAGTTCTGTTGGTATGTATTATCGATGGATTGCTAGCTGATTCACAAGTACATATTATCCTATTCTTGTACTCTGTAAAAATAATAACCATTTTAATATAAAAATTATAATCACAAATATGATATATTGACGATGTGCAAGATTGTTTATACAAGTTCAAAGCAACAATTGTATACATATTGAATAAATATGAGCCATGGTATTCGTCTTGCAAAAAGTGCAACAAAAAAGTAAAAGTTATACAACATACTATATCTTGTAACAATTGTAATAGTGAGAATGTAGAATATGAAATGAGGTTAGACTTAGTAAAATCTTGTTTCTACATTTACTAATTACAAAATAAATCAGCTTTAACTTTTAAATAACTCCCTTTTTTGAACATATTCTGCTGATGACGTGAAGTGCGCGGTGGAGAAGAAAGTGGCTGAGTTATACCATCAGAAGTGGCTAAATATTTTCTAGGATGCAACGCGTCGTACTACATAGAATCAACCTTAGTAAAGATATGAACGATATTTATTCTTAAAATCTTAACGCCCAATGGACTCCGCTGAATAGGTACGTTGTCTGATTTCTCCTAAATTTAAAGTTATCTTATTGTGATATTTCATAGCACAAAAGAAAAGAAAAGAATTACATGATTACATATACATAACATTTTATGATTCTTTTAATTTTACATATTAGGTTAGTTTTGAAAGAAAATGTGTTCATCATGTTGTTGAGAAAAGTGAACCCCAAAATGGCTTATACAATGGGACATAGTTGATTTGTAGAGGCTTTAGTGAGAATGTCATACATGCAGGAAAAACAACAGGCCAATATGCTACAAACCAGATGTTACTCCAATAATACAACTATAACCAATCCCCCCTTCCCCTTTTTAAACAGACATTGCTTACAAATTAAAGTTCATGGCGGAGAAAACAACGTGCCCGAGTTATATTATTTGAAGAGGATAAATATTTACTAGGATCCAGCGTGCAAGACTACATAGAATCGATCTTACTAAAGATATGATCTGTATTTATACCTAAACACCTAAATGCCCAATGGACTCCCCGCATAGATACGTTGTCTAATCCATCCTAACTTTTACATTTATCTAATTATGAAAAACACAAAAGAGAAGAAAAAAGTTACACGATTACATATACATAGAAATTGATGATTCTTTTAATTTTATACATAATGTTTGTTTTGAAAAAAAAATGCGTCCATCATGCTGCTGAGAAAACTGGACCCTCAAATGGCTTATGCTATGGGACATGGTTGAATTATAGAGGCTTTGACGAGAATGTCATACATGCAGAAAAAACAACATGTCAATATGCTATAAATTAGGTATTACTTCCAATATGTCTATGTTTTTGCAATGATGATAAACAAAGCGAAAGGTTAAACGATATAAAATGTAGGAGTATACGTACCATGACATGCTTCTCACAGGGCAAACTACACGTTTCACTATCTAGAGGAATATCTATGCCAATAAAAATTGTGCAGGTCATAACTAAACAACCAGATTGAACTGGGACATACATTGTGGGACATACACAAGAAACAGTGTCTACAAGAAAGTATTAGGTGAGATTTGATTAATAATTGTAAGAAATAAAACAGAAAAAATATACACCACACACATGTAGCTAATAAAAATTATATTGGACGAATTCATAGATTTGGTGGAAGAGGAGACTATCTGAAAAACATCAAACAACTACCCCAAAAGACATTACTTTTGTTTATATAAAGTTATTGAAATATAGGGTACACTACATTCAAATATTAAAAAGGAACATACAGTTCATGACACGACATAAATAAAAGCACAAACTATTTATTCGTGCACAATTGCTTACTAACAAATTGCCTAATAACAATTTAAGAATACGATGTTCGTCACTACATACCCAACAAGCAAGAAGGCAAATAGATTGGCCAATCACTTAGTATGACACAGTGCAATATTAAATACATATTGATATGTTGAAAGCCTAAAATATACATAAAATACAAAATATCTCGTATCTAGGGATCTCAAGAGTTGACCTACACGTGCAACGCACGTGCAGTGAATCTAGTGTGTGTGTGTGTATATATATATATATATATATATATATATATATTCAAGAGAGTTGTTGGAAAATTCTTCTTCTTTCGCCCTGTTTTGTCCCTCATTTATATCTGCTAGGTGATAATTTAAGAGAGTTAACTACTCATATTTATGATTTATTTTGAAATATTTATATTTTCAAAAATAGTTTACGAGTAGATAAAAAGGAAAAAGTGGATATTATGTATTAAATTTTTTTTCCTAGTAAACATGTACATTAACTCATATTCACATAATACAAGAAATAACATAAATAGACAATTAATGATTAACACTTTATTTTAAACTTGCCCAAGTATCATAATTACTAGGATCCATATTTCTCAATGAACCTAAGACTTTTGACTTAAACTGAAATTCATTTATTGCATTTCTTGCATTTCTTGTACTATTTATACTCACACACTGAATAGATGTAACACAATACAAATTTTTTTGCCTTGAGTCTCCTTAGAAATTTTCAAGCATAGGAACACATGTGTGTGTTGTTCTACAAAAAATCTCACCCTCTCTCCCCACCCCCATTTCGTGAAAATCAATCCACAACTAATGAATTCACCAAGAAATAATTATGTTAATGTGTCACCATCGAAAACAAGTAGTAATTTTCGAAAGGCAGCTATTGCTGAACAAGTGTTGTTGAATTTCGGAGATGATTATGGATTTTGGCACAATTATCAATGCTTAAAGAAAGAAATTCCTTCCTCCTTTTTATTCAAAGAAAAATTTGAGTACTTTGAAGAAATCGGCCTTCAAGCAACAATTGAAGATGCAAAAAGTTTAACTAATGATGTGTACAATTTATCTTCAAAAAAGACATGCTCAATCAGTTTTCACAACAAAATCTTTTAATTAATTCTTAGATGCACATGATCTAGAGCTAATGCATTTCAAAGTAAATTTACCTTTTAGTTTTTTTACTTATGCATACATAGTTTTGGTCACATAAATAATCAGATCCTAATTTGTTTGTAATGGAGATATGAGTATTGTTATTGTATTCTTACATATATGATTTGAGCAAAAAAATAATAGTAAGTTTTATTTGAACATGCAAATATCAATCCTAATCGCATGTTCTTGTTAGTTTCATTAGTTAGATGCTTATGTTTTGAATTCATTTATGAATGTACTTTATTTTGACATTTTATTTCTCATGTTTTGGAAATTAAATTTAGTCCAAAATTTCAGAGATGGAAAGAGGGTAAACAAAAGGTATATTATGAAAATTTAAGAATATATTAAAAACTAATAAAAAAAATAATCCCCATAGATGTTTGGTCTATATGGTGCATCAGATAATTTTCTTGAACCAGATTTTAGTTAGTAAGGATTCTTTCACGATATGACCATTTTCAATAGAAAAATAATTCTCTTCAATCTTAAAAATTACCCATATTTATAATGATAGTTAAAGGACAAACACTGCATTAAACTAACTATACAACGTGCAAAGAAAATTGTACTTTAAATTTGGGACAAACAAGACTCTATTCAAGATACATGTATCAATTATAACATATGTCCTGCCTTTTATTACTCATACAATTCCTCACAATTCACTTTACCTTAATTTCATCGACATGGCTCTTGGAGTTCGCCTACAACTCTTGTGCTTTCTCTCTTCTTTGTTCTCAAACATGAGTTTTCTACTATTTTTTCTCGATTAACATAAACTTCGGGGGGGAGGGGTCTATATTAGTTCTTCTACGTTCAGAGAGTTTATATCTCGTTTTGATTCGTGGATGCATGTTTCGAATATATAATCTCTCTATTTTATTTCCCCCTAAATTCGAACATTCTATTGCTATAATTGTTGTTTTCCATTGTCTAATTTTGGACATCGAAGAACTAAGATTGTAGGTATGGTTGTATGTGAAAGTAAGTAATATATATATATGTGTTGAAAGAAAGACAAATGACTTTCCTGCATTCTAATGACTCTATTACAACTCACTTAACGGGAATGATATGAACTACTCTTTTCAAAACTTATTGTTTTGAGTTAGTTGATGACTTGATGCACATCATGTGTTTGTTGTTGTGCCTAAAACAACTATATAATATTTGGTTGTAGTTTTTGGACGTTTGACTGATGTTATTTTACAACATACTCGTCTACCATTCATGAATTTGAGAAGTACAATATTTACTACTATTGAATTATATTTATTAAGTCTATTAATGTGACATGTAGTTATGTTAGAATAATATTGTCTCTCTTTGTCATTTTCCGCACTTCCTTTCTTGAAAAAATATGAAATTTATAGGTACTTTGAGTTTTTTTCTCTAAAACCTTTTTGATAATATTCTGATTGATGTTGAATGCTCTTTTGAATGGGTGTAGGGTGTGAAGTATAAAGGTCTTATTTGGAAATTTTCTTGAAGAATTTACTGCGGAAGTTGAGCCAAATGACAAGGTTGTTTTGAATAATTGTAAGGTAAGTATGATGTGAAATGAATTTTAACTTGCTCTTTTGGTTTGTTGTATTTGACTCTTTTGATATCTTATGTATTGTAGCTTCTGGTCACAGTCTTTGTTGGTTATGGCACATGTTTTGTTCTGAAGATAAACTTGATATATGCACGAAGGCATGCGTTTTAAAGTGGTCGTGATGACTTAGTAAAGAGTACAAAGATGGTTATGCATATTTTGGAGTTTTTTAACGCCTCAATTTGTTGGATTTACAAGTAAACCAATGTATCGTCTATTTTTGAGTTTTTTTTTTTATAAAAACAAAGGGATATATCTAAAACTGCACTTAACTCCTAATTCTTACAAAGTCTAATAAAGAACCTTCGGTATGATAATTTATCTCTTGATTCATATTTTTAGTATGGCTATTGCAGTTAGTAAAAATTGTAGGGCTTATAAAGGCAATTACATATTGTATTTGTGTCATATTATCACACTTTTTCCCAACTTGTTCTTTCCACCGTCTCAGTTTATCTTTCTCTTAACCTCTTCCCCTCTGTATATCCTTGTCTCTCCATACATAAAAATAAATGTAACTAAGAATTCAAAAACTATTGATGGTAGAAGAAGTACGATCTGTTAAGAATATATATGTATCTTGGAAACCAGACATAGAAAATACAGCAGAAAATCACCTGAACCAGTGAACCACGGCAGGGTTCACAGACCGTGATTGGGTCCACGGTCTGTTGACCTGCCCCTGGACTTCAGAACCTTCCAGACGGGATGGATCATGGAGCCCTTCAGGAGTCGTGGACAACCTCACAGAACCGTACAGGCACTCGTAATCGCCAGGCAGAGACCACGTGGCCAAGACGTCAGACAAATGGACCCTACAAGGGTCGTAGTCCTGACGACGGGCCGTGGTGGCGCCCGTGAAAGGACATCCCTCAATGAGTAGCTACTTGACAAGGACCAAGACCAGCTCCAAGGTCTGTGGTCTGTTTGACGAGACGTCAGAGTGGTCGTGGTCAGCTGCATCAGATTTTTAAGTAGGGTTATTTTGGTCTTTTCTCCTATGAGTTGGACACCTGAACTATGTCATTTAAATCCTAAACCACGTGATTTTTTTTATTTTTAGCCTAGAAACTAAATTAGAACCTATCCCAATAAATTATTCACCAAAATCAAGCAAAATTTAAAGCAAATTTTAGAGAAAAGTCGAGCAGCCGTCCAAGAAAATAAAGCAAGGTATTCATTAGTTCCAGCCCTGAAATTGAAAGTTTCTTTGTGAATTTTGTCATCAGGTATGTGGGAATTCGCTAGTAGGTTCGTGTCACCCATTGGATCCCTAGAATTCAATCAGATTCTCGATTCCCTTTATATTATCTAGACCCAGGGTTTCAAGAATTCCAGAAGATTGTTATGAATTGGTTATTTTAATGGTCCAAATCAGATTATCATGTAGTAGTATCGTTTCATCCCAAGATTCATGTATAAAATTAGAACCCTAGTTATGCAGTTCTAGTAGTTTATGAATTACATTATCTAGGTAAGATAAATACATATACATGCCTCGGTTTTCAAATGTGCCATTATCAAATATAAGCATGTTGCATTGTCAAATATTGAATGTCAGATTATTGAGCTATTGAGTTTACTTCAGTATGTTATGAATTTCAAATATTTAGTTGGGAGTTGGCTTTATAACTAGTTGGACTAGGATAACTCACCCTCAAATTCAGAACTACGTGCCCCCATAGGTTATAATTCCCCTTGTGGGCATCAGTTTAGTGATAATACCAGGCATGCCTTTATACCTCTAGCAGGGGATATTGGTTCCTCTCGATGGGCGTATACATCATATCAGACTCCACGTTTAGCTTATTTCGTTTTATGTTGGTTATTACTAGCTCCCACAATAAGATTTTAGTGCATTGACCGGGTTATGAGTTACAATTTAGTATTCAGTTTTAGCATGTTATAAACTTGGTCATTGCATTGAGTTAGTTCATGTTTAGTATTTTCAGTATAGTATCATGCTTATCTCATTTCATTGCTCAATTATATGCTTTGTTTAGTTATGTATATTGTTCATTTTTATTCAATCCCGCATGCTCAATACCTTTCATTTACTGACACATACTCTGCGCTACATATTTTGGTGATGTAGGTTCAGGTTCTCAGCTTTCAGATCACGCATAGATGAATATCCGATCTCCATTTCAGCAGCATCAAATGTGAGTCCTCATTCTTCGAGGGCAATTGACATGATTACCTTTCTACTTTCGGTCTTTAGTTTTAGTTTCTGATATACTTATTTTGGGCATGTCGCAACATTTCTAGTCAATTAAAGGCTTTATTCCAGACATAGTTAGATTCAATCTTAGCTTTAGAGTTTGATATTTCAGTTTTCATTGAACTCACAGATTATTTATCGATATATTAATGGGTATCCCCATCCTTTCAGTTTATCATGATTTAAGCTTCTGCATAATACTTTCTTGATTCAGTTACCTTTAAGTATGCCTATGATATGCTAGAAGGGTTAGGTTGGGGTCACTCGTGATCCTATGTCCCGTGTCTGCATCCTGAGGTAGTTTCGTGGCATGCCAAACTTGGTATCAGAGAACTAGGTATAAGTGTCCTAGGTTGTCTGAAAAACCGCACTAAGTAGAGACATTTTCATGGGTGTGAACTGCACCACGTCTAATGAGAAGGAGACTGCAAAGTGTTTTAGGAAAAACCTACAAAAAAATTGTAGAATCAAGTGGTGAGTACCAACCACACGGTACTAAGCAAGTAAATCTCAAAACACAAGTTAAGGGAATAAAATACGCGTACTCCTTACACCCCCAACCGAACCTCAACAACTACGACCTACATAAAGTTAGTTCAATCTAACATTTACCATTTATAAGCACATATCTCAACAACAACATTCTAACAATCACATATTCTCAACAACAAGCTCAGTATTAATCAATTACAACCTCCACAAAAAAAGCACTCACAATATCAACAACACACAAAATCAAGTTAATCAAATAGAGTTAACCAAATATCAAGTACTTTCAAACCACCAATAAAATACATAATCATAAAAAATAAAAGATGTCATGCGATGCAATGCAATACGACACCTTGAAATGATGTGCCTTAAAATACAAAGTACTCTCTCAACTATATGCACATGATACTCCTCGGATATACATCGAGAGTTCATGACCCATGGGGGACTCGCGAGGTCCCTATACCGAAATAGACGATCTCCACGAGTCTCTGCGGACAATCTCTACACACTATTATAAATAAAAAAAATTCGGCACGAACGATCTCCACGCGCCCAAATTGTAATCATAACTTCTCCATCGCACGGACAATCTTTACATGCCCAAATAATTATAAATCAATCTCAACACGGACGATCACCACGTGTTAGACCTTTACTAATACCCAATCTCATATCAATGAATGTGCACAATATGATATCAAATAAAGGGGATGATGTAACATCTTAATAAATCAAATGTCGCTGTGACATATAATCACCTTAATTATCACAATTATACGGGTTCACTAAAGAACAGAATCACACATAATAAATCAAGTCATTAATATATCACCTAATACCCATATGTTTGGCATTCTCGGATTACAATCCACATTTTATAGTAATAAACTTTGCCTTTATAACAGAGGTACTCGTACCATTCTCAACCCATCACACAAAAACAATTAATCACATTGTCCTTTTTTTTAAATCCCTTTTCACCATTAGAATTAATCAAGGTGGACAAATCAACCCTTCACCAAGTCTCATTACTCCAAACACATACCACAAGGAAATACAGGAATTTCATACACTTAACAAGGGTTTAGAAATTCACTTGCCTGAGTCAAATAAGAATTTACTCCGGGACTTTAGTATTTTCCTTTTGTTGAACTTCAAACTCAAGCAATCTATTCACATTAATAATCACAACAAGATTTTGAAACTAAAAACAACCACACTACTTTCTGTCTAGACTAGACCCAAAAATTCACTCAAATCTATAATCAAATCCCTAATCTTGATGCCAATAACATGTCCACTCTTTCAATTTTCTCCAATTTCAAGTCTAGGGTTAAGTTTCCATTTTCCAATACCATAAATCTAATGGTATTTATATAATGTAGTACTCCATGTATTTAATTACATATTTCAATATTATTAAAGCTTAATTTATGAGTTAACTATAACAACAAAGTAAAAGAAGAACCCTAAAATTAGTGACAAACCCGTATCTTAGGTCGCTAACCGAAAACACCAGTCATCCATATTCCAAACATTATACTATAACTATTAATCATCACCAAATCAGAACTCATTCTAGTATTATCAAATTACAATCAATAATGTGATTTGTTGTTCAACTTTTAAGAGCCAAAATGGCAACCGTTACCTATCATTCCATATATGTATCAAACTATGTATAATATTATTATACATATATATGTGCAGCAATTGATGAAATGATAACAGAGCAATTTAATGCAGGCAGAGATGGAAAGATTTAGTTAAGTTTTTCTTACGTGCAGTTTGTTCTCCTTTGATCCGTATTCATGCCGCCGCCCGCAGGTTAGTTTTCTGCTCCTCTTTATTTTCTTTTCTTAATTAATTATGTCTATACATATATTAAAAGTGATAAACTCTAACTTATTTTAATATGTGAGTCAAATGTATAGGGGTTTTAAATGAAATATGACACTTCCCATTAACCACCAACTAAATAAATAAATTATTTACTATCTATCCCTCAATTATACAACCATAGTTATCGAATAATTTCAAATTCTAAAATCAACTTCACCGACTAATCATAAATGACTGGAGACAACTATCGAGATGGATAAAACTATAATTTTTATGAAAATTTCTATAGATGGCTTTTCATCTTTAGTAACAAGTTTGCAAGCTAGTTGGTTTCTGAAATATGAATACGACATCGAACCTTATTATACGAGCATGCTATACAACTGATAACTCTTTATGTAGTTCGTATTCACGCTTAACAATCAACTTGTCCATTTTCATATATCACTAGAACCACATAGAGAAAGTTTGGTACATCCACCACTAGAACACATCATACCACCAAACGAGAAGATCATATCCAAATTGGTCACAAATTTCTACCCATCAAATAACTGTAAAATATTATCAAATTAATTATGTATCTAGCCCAAGCTATATGCATTCTTTCGTAGGTCAGGTCAATATCAAAAGTAATAGTCTCCATAATTCTAAACCAAGTAAGCATTGATACTATTGTAGTAGAAATTCTAACTTTAATTGGCGCATTATTATTCCCATCATTTTCTAAGCAACTCATTCACATTATGATAACTTTACTAATTGTAGTTTCCAAAGTTACAACTCCATTATCTAGCCATCTCTTTAATCATTCCATTTCCAATTGTTAAACCATTCTAAATATTGTATATACCACACAAACACTATTCACTTTACTAGGGTAACTAATCTTACATAATACCTTACAATTTTGAAACATTCTAAATTTAACCACACATAATTTCCATAAGTATATTACTTCCACCTTAATACCAGTACTAACACCTAAACCATACATGACACCAATTACTAACATGAGGAACTACGCACGATTCATCACATAAGTGAGAGAGAACGAAACGAAGCGATAAAAATTAGAAGAGACATATGATGCACGACAAAGGTTCAAGCAGTGAAGATTATTCCTAAAAGTCACCATATTCTCTCGAAGATAAGTACAGACGTCTCCGTCGTGATCCTCAAGACTCTACTTCGACTCGGTTTGTATACACGTGAGACCTATGAACCTGGGGCTCTGATATCATGTTGTAACGACCCAAAAATAGACGTAATGGTACTCATCTTAACCCACCAAGACAAGTCAACCTAAAACTCAATCATCACAATAAAATGCGCAAATTTTATAATAAACACAAAAACACCCCCAAAATCTGGTTGTCACGTGTACAAGCCTCTAAAGGATTACAATTGAATCAAAAGAAAAATACAAGTCTCATATGAAATTGTTATAGAGTAGAACAAGATCATAAATAGGAGTAAAAAGGTCTACTTAGATGTCAAACAACTACCTCACAAATCTTCAAGAAACCTCAGACAAGGAGAAGGGTATATATCACAAAGGTCCAAGCTAATAACCTACAAAAAATTGTAGAAGCAAGGGGTGATTACCAACCACACGGTACTCAGCAAGTAAACCTCTAAACACAGGCTAAGGGAATAAAATACGGGTACTCCTTACACCCCAACCGAACATCCACAACTACAACCTACATAAAATCAGCTCAACCTAACAGTTCACCATCTATAAACACATATCTCAACAACAAGCTCAGTATTAATCAATTACAACCTCCACAAAAAGGCACTCACAATATCAGCAACACACAAGATCAAGTTCATCAAATAGATGTAACCAAATATCAAGTACTTTCCAACCACCAATAAAATACATAATCATCAAGAATGAAGGATTTCATGGGATGCAATGCAATATGACACCATGAAATGATGTTCTTCAAAATACCAAGTACTCTCTCAACTGTATATACATGATACTCCTTGAAAATACATCAAGAGTTCATGACCCATGTGGGACTCACGAGGTCTATATACCAATACAGACGATCTTCACGTGCCTGTGCGGATGATCTCAATGCACTATCATAAATCAAACGATCTTGATTTCTAAATCCACTTGCCTGAATCAAATAAGAATTTACTCCGGGACTTGAACATTTTCCATTTGTTGAACTTCCAACTCAAGCAATATATTCACATTAATAATCCCAATAAGATTCTGAAACTAAAACACCACATCACTTTCTTTCTAGACTAGACCCAAAAATTCACTCAAAATCTATAATCAAATCCCTAATCTTGATGCCAATAACATGTCCACTCTTTAAATTTTCTCCAATTTCATGTCCAGGGTTAAGTTTCCATTCTCCAATACCATAAATCTAATGGTATTTATATAATGTAGTACTCCATATATTTAAATACATAATTCAATATTATTAAACATAATTTATGAGTTAACTATACAAAGAAAAAGAAGAACCCTAAAATTAGTGACAAACCCGTACCTTAGGTCGCTAACCAAAACCACCAATCATCCGAATTCAAAACATTATACTATAACTATTAATCATCACCCAATCAGAACTCATTTAGTATTATCAATTTACAATCAATAATGTGATTTGTTGTTCAACTTTTAAGAGCCAAAATGCCAACCGTTACCTATCATTCCATATATGTATCAAACTATATATAATATTATTATACATATATATGTGCATCAATTGATGAAATGATAACAGAGCAATTTAATGCAGGCAGAGATGGAAAGATTTAGTTAAGTTTTTCTTACGTGCAGTTTGTCCTCCTTTGTTCCGTATTCATGCCGCCGCCCGCAGGTTAGTTTTCTGCTCCTCTTTATTTTCTTTTCTTAATTAATTATGTCTATACATATATTAAAAGTGATAAACTCTAACTTATTTTAATATGTGAGTCAAATGTATAGGGGTTTTAAATGAAATATGGCACTTCCCATTAACCACCAACTAAATAAATAAATTATTTACTATCTATCCCTCAATTAAACAACCGTAGTTATCGAATAATTTCAAATTCTCAAATCAACTTCACCGACTAATCATAAATTACTCGGACAACTATCGAGATGGATAAAACTATAATTTTTATGAAAATTTCTAAAAATGACTTTTCGGGTCATTACATTGGTAAATCCAATGTAGTAGGAGATGCCCTTAGCATACTATCTATAGGTAGCGTAGCACATGCTGAGGAAGAAAGAAAATAACTAGGAAGAAGTTAAGAATTACTATGTCAAGCTTTACATGAATGAGATATTCATTGTAACATCTCGCTAATTGAAAGAATTAGGAAGAAGTTAAGAATTAGAAATAGTCATTTTTGGAAAGAATTAAAATCTGGAAAATTTGTTAAGTATGTTAAGATGAGTTTTTGGTCAACTTGAATTACCATTACTCCAGTGAGTTTGCGCTATTCTGAGTTTGTATGAGTGAGATATACCCATTTGAAGTTGGTTTGTTCACATAAGGAAAATCTAAACTTGATTTTGAAAGGGTATTTTAGTCTTTTCCTTTTCCAGTTATTTTAATTCATTTTTAGGAGAATAATTGGGGTCTGATCGGAATTACATCAGTTTGGAAAAGTTAAAATTCACGCTAGGGCTTGGAGAAAATAGAAAAGAGGATAAAGGAGAAGAAAGTTCAAGATTCGTCGATTTCTTGGAGATTTAAGTGTGGATTTCGTCAAGGGGTGATCCCTACGACGTATGTGATATCTCATAGCATTGGGTTAGTTCAACCACACGCTAATCATGATTCAATTCAGTAAAGTTATATAGTTTTGAAAGTAAATCCTATGAGTTCCTAATGTAAATTCTATTGAAATCTTGTAGGTTCTTGTTATTGAAGTGTCTTGAGGTGGATTCATGTTTTTAGGTGTGATTTCAAATAGAATCTTGCATATATTGATGGTTTAGTTGATTCTAAGGGCTCGTTTGGTATAAGGTATAAGCATAAATTTTCCTGAGATAAAAAAATAGTCTTAGGAGAAAATTTATATGTCTTGTTTGATTGACATGTTTGGGAAAACTTATCCCACCGTTTATAACATATAATGGGATAATTTATAACATATACATGGTGGGATAAGCTATCAACATACCTATGTTTTCTAGTTGACGCCAACAATCTAAGGTAAGTATAAACATTATGAAATCATCCATAAACATGATATCATGAACCTTGAATCCACAATTAAATTCAAGAAAAGTTAAGAATCAAGTCTAGCAGGTTCATAAAGTTTTCAAAAGTCTTTCACAAACATTTTAACTTTATTTTAAGAATTCAGTTTTGAGTTAAGCAAAGAGTAAAGATTTGAGTTCAGTTCTTCAAAAGTTATAAGGGAACTAAGATTCCCAAGAGTTTAAAATGTTTTCACATTTGAACAAGAAAGGTAAACACCGATTTCCAAGATAGTTGTTAAACTAAGTTTTGAGTAGTTATCTCAAACCAAGGAAAGAGTTCTTTTTAAGAACATATGAGCTAAGTATATTTTTGGAGTAGTATTGAGCACCCATATGGGGATGCAAGTTCATAATATATCCAGTCTCCGTAAACCATGTAGCGATCATGGGTAGAAACATAACTTACTTTTTAGATGAATACTTAGTGTTTTTAGCATAGAATAGTGGATCCAGTTAGTTATGGCATCCTATATAACGACAAAGTATAGGACAGATCTGTCAGCGTGGGCAAGACGTTGTATTGTCACTTAGGCTCATAGTGGTGATTGTCGGTTAGAGAAACTCCCACCGAAACAATAGTACTTTATGACATGAGTAAAGTTGAGTTTGTTATTTCATTTCTTTAACAAACTGATTTGCTTTCTACTGTTTTAAACGCTTTCTATATATTACATGTGTATTATTGCTTTATACTGAGTTATGTTCATCAAGAGTTGAGTTAAGACAAGGTAAGTGTTTCTTTAAGATTCATCTCAAGCTTATATTATATTTAGTGTTCCTCTCGCATATTCATACATTCAATGTATTAATGTCAATGATGCAGACATAAGTAACCATGATCTGCATCCAACACCTCGTTTATCCAGTTGAGCACTCAGAGTTAGTTGGTGAGCCTCCTTTCTTTGCGATGGCCTCTTTTTACATTGTTTTCTAGTATTTTAGTTGTTAGAATGATCAGGGGTCTTGTCCTGACATCCTTCTTTGTTTTAGAGGCTTCACAGACGAGTAGCTATAGTTCTTTAGTCTTTTCATTTTTAGTTGTATATGTTTAAAACATAAGTTGCCAATTTGGATAATTTTAATATTTCTTAAAGACATTTGCATAAGTTATCCTTTGAAACTATTTCTTGTGTTTATGTCTTCTGCTAAGTAAGTAAGCCAGGCCAAGGGTTCGCTTTGGGCCAGCAATTCTCGAGTATCAGTCCCGCCTAGGGTGTAGGCTGGGAGCGTCATAAAGTTGGTATCAAAGCACAGAGTTCAAGAGTCATAGGGAGTCTATGAAATCGTGTCTGTAAAGTCCTAGTTATCGGTGTGATGCACGCCACATCTATAATTAGGAAGCTGCAACACTTAGGAAAATAATCTCACTTATTTCATACTCACTTCATCTGTTTGAGTTGATCTCTAAAAAGTTTCTTTATGATTCCTGCTTCCGCGTGTTTCGCAGTTAATCATGCCTCTACGGATAGATGTCAGAGGTCATCCTTCTAGGCATAATGTTGAGAAGTAAGGGGTACCCAATGCATATGAAGTGCAACCCCAAGGAGAAGTTACCAATGCTGAGTTCATGGAAGCTATAAGGATGTTAAGCCAAGTTGTAACCAACCAAGTTAGGCAACAAAGAGGGGCTCGACAAGAAGAGGCTGATACTTCAAGGATTCGTTAGTTCTTGAGGATATCCTCCAAGTATCACTAGTTCAAGCACTTTTGAGGATCCAAAGAACTTTATTGAGGAACTGCAAAATGTACTTAATGTTATGCACGTTTCCGATACTGAGAGATTTTAACTAGCTGCATATCAATTGAAAAATGTTGCTATGACGTGGTTTGACAAGTAGAAGAAGGGTAGAGCTGAGAAAGCACTACCTGCACGTTATGCTTGTTTTGAGGAGGACTTCTTGGGGCATTTCCTTCCTTGAGAACTGAAGGAGGCCAAGGTACGAGAGTTTCTCACACATAAGACAGATTCACTAACCGTTCATTAGTACATCTTAAAGTTCACCCAACTGTCCCGATATGCTCCAGAGATGATTGCGGATATGAGAAGCAGGATGAGTCTTTATTGTTGCTAGGCTGTCCCATCTATCAAGCAAATAGGGAAGGGCAGCTATGCTAATTGGGGACATGGATATAGAAAGGTTAATGGTATATGAGCAGATGTTTGAGGAAGAGAATCTAAGAAAAGAGAGGATTTTTTAAACAAGAAGGCTAAGAGAGGGAGTGAATCCGGGCAGCACAGAAGTAATGTCAATTGTTCATCCTTTCAGCAAAAGCAAAAGGTACCTGCTCCATCATGTGCTAGTGCACCTACGCCCATACACAAAGGTGGGTACACTACTATAAAATAGGTTTGTGGAAACACTTTAAATACCATTGCAATAGATCTATCGCAACGGTTAGGAAACTGTCTCATCTGATCACGTTGCAATAGACCTGTTGCAACAGTTTCCTGCAACGATTGGAAATCTGATGCCATAGGTTTGTCTTAGGGGTGTCAAAAAATGAACTCAAACATAGGTAACCCGCCCAGATTTTTAAGGGTTGGGTAATGATAATTTGAATTGGGTTCAATCTCAACTCATTCAAGCCTTACTCTATTTAAGAGAATTCTCAATTGAGCCCAATCCAATATCCAATTTTAAACCGTTTTAAAATTCTTTACTAATATATGTTCCTATATTAAAGGTATGAATTATTATCTTTTTAACATTTTTAGGTTTTGTCTATTCATTTGTTACTTTTTTAAGAAATATCTTGAGCAGAAATTCGAATTGTTATTATAAAAGTTAAATATTAATATGTTAAAATTATTGACATTAATCGGATCAAATTGGGCCGGTCAAGACCCAACCCGTTTTTAAGCCCATTTGAACCCAACCCATTTGAGCCCAAAGTAAACTTGGGTGGGTCAGGACCCAACCCGACTTGTATCTCAACCCATTTTAATAACTCCGATTTCAATTCAACCCTCCCATTTAACACCCCTAGTTTGTCTATTGAAACGGTTTAAGCCATTCATGAAAGATTATCTGTCGCAACAGTTATTTATTCAAATGCTACGGTTTAAATTCGTTGCAAAACATGCTTTTGGCATTAGTTTTTCAGGCCTACAGAGAAAGTTTGCAGGCCTATTGCAACAAGCTCCTAGGTCTATTCCTACAATTATTTTAAACTATTGCAACTGTTTTTTATAGGTTATTGCAACAGTAATAAAGCATTGATGAATTGAATATTATTATAATAAATATACACAAATGAAATTTAGATATATCATGAAAGAAATTTATTCATCAACCTAATCATACTCCAAAATATAAATCCAGTATAATTTAAATACAACAACAAAACACAACTTATTCAAAGTTTCAAAGTTGGCATATACAAATATGTATATAATTATACTATGAATGATTCCTATAAATGTGTATGGTCTAGCAACGAACAACTAATTTTATAGAAGGTCTTCATTGATTTCACCTTCTTGTGGTTCAATTCCTTTACCTACAAAAAATGGAAAGGAAATGGTTCGGCAAAAGTTCAACAATGGAACATATTATTAATCTATTTATATCTATCTATCTATTCTATATATATACTACCTTAAAAGCATGAACTCCCTAACATGAAAGTTAAATTACTATAATACCCCAAACTGAAAACACTCAGTTTATTATATATTCTCTATTTAATATTATATTTATATACTATATTATATTAAATGCAGACACCTTTTCACATTGATGGGTAGTGGCGTTTCGCAAAGGTTGTGATTTTTTTTTAGAGTTGTGACTTATTCAATGAATTATGACATTTCCGGAAAGTTATTATGTTTCTGAAGGTTTCTGACTTATCTGAAAAGAAACGATAAGCATCAATTCATACTAACCTTTGTTTCATATAAATAGAGGGGGTTTCTCAAACTTTTAAAGTACGAATGTTGTTAGTTTCCTATTCTTCTACTTATAACAAGGAAGATTGTGAGAGTTGTTCGATTATGCAATTAAAATATTTTTTTGTCTGTAAATTAGATAGATAAAAAAAAATGATGCAACAAGGAAAATGAAATAACTCAACTTCAAACGAGAAAAATATCGTGATAATTAATATGCACTCATTTTCATAGCAATAAAAAATACTTTAGCAACACCTCTTACTTGAGGGGAAGTTTAATGATTTTCGGTTACACAAACTACAACTTCGTGTTCAGAATATGAAAAGTCTCAAACTAATGGAGTAAAGGTATTTGATTAAAAACTTCGAAGAATCCAAACTATATTTAATAAGTACTCTTCCATTTTCAATGTATTTGTTACACTTTTAATAACAATATTTTTTGTGGGTAAAATAGATAGATCAATAAAAATTAATGCAACAAAGAGAATGAAATAACTCAGCTTCAAACGCGAAGAGAATCATCATAATTAATATGCACTCATTTTCATAGCCAAATATACTCTTGCAGCAACTCTTACTTTACAAGAAGTTTAACGATACTACAACTTCGTGTTCAGAATTTGAGCAGTCTCAAACTAATGATAAAAGGTATTTGATCAAAAACTTATTTGAAGAATCCAAACTACATTTAATAAGTACTCTTTCATTTACAGTTTATTTTTTGTACTTTTATATTTATTCGGTTTAATATAGAATTTTCTTATTTAATGGGGTGAGGACGCATCTTTAAGACCACAAAGTTAAAAGAAATTCTTATATATTCTACATATGATCCTTAAATTAAAAGTGTTCTTATTTTAAAAAAAATCATATCAAATTAAAATTAGACCGATCTATATCTATCTTTTATTTTATCTATACTACTTTAAAACAACTAACTGATAACTTTATTGTTGAATTATTATAATACCCCCAACTTAAAACACCAAATGTAGTACATCTTCTATATTTTATATTGTATTATATTTGCTTATATGTATTATATTATATTAAATTACAGGGAGACAACTTTTCACATTGAAGGGTTGTGACATTTTCGAAGAGTTATAACTTTTCTGATGAGTTGTGACCTTTTTGAAGGGTTGTGACTTTCCTATAGTGTTGCGACTTTTTCATAGTGTTGTAACTCTGAAGAGTTGTGACTTCTTCGAAGGGTTGAAATTTTTTCGAAGTTTCAACTCCGAAGAGCTGTGATTTCTTGAAGGGTTGCGATTTGTTCGAAGAGTTATAATTTTTCCGATGAATTTTGACCTTTCTGAAGGGTTGTGACTTCTTTTTGATAAGGCACCACAAGATGTTTTTGATACACTACCCTTTGTAAAAAGTGGGGACTCATCAAATTTTCGAACTACAGTTAAAAAAATATAATTATTATTATTCTTCTTCTTAAAACACTCAATTAAATATATCTTCTATATTTCCTTTATAAGAAACAATATGCACATACTAATACTACACATTTTAACTATAAATGGAGGGCTTATCTCACAATTTTTAACTACCATTTTTTATGTTTTCTATTCTGCTCTTCTTAAAATCTCAAGTATTATTTTCAAACGTTGACAATCTCAAAGTTCAGTAAAATTAAAACATTCTATATTATGAACGTTAAATTAATCTAATACTCCAGCTAAAACATCAAATTTAGTATATCTTTTATATTTAATATCAATATTTATATTCTATTATATTATATTATATTAAAACTAAAAACACCTATAAAACAATAATAACAAAGTATTGCAATATGTGGAAGGGAGTAGAAAGTTTATTTAAGAGGTGTAACTAAGAGATTAAGTGTGAATAATTTTTTATTTTGCAATATTCATATTACTAGGTATAATTACCCGTGTTTCGCACGGGATTTAACTATGTTATTAAGTTCACATTGATCATTCGATAATATTCAGAATTTCGATATAGACACTACATTATCAAGATCATTTTATCTTAAGGGAATACAAAATCTTAAAAGTGTTATATTTTTTATATTTTTTTATTTTTTATACTAAAATTATGAGTGATAGAGTTATTTTAAGTATAAAAAAAAAGTATAAGAAATCTCCATGGAAATAGTTGGTCAGAAGTAATTAAACTTTCTAAATTCCAAGAGCTTATAATGAACAACATCAGACGTTTAATAAGAGACCAAAAGCCTCGAACAACAACACTCCCAAGTAAAGTGGAACATCACGTCCATACAAGAACATAATTCACTAATTCAAATGGAGGACCTTCGGCTCCTTTATTATGATCCTAAAATTGTTATATCATAAATGTTTTTCTTCATCGTCTTATAATAGTCATTAGTTTTGCTTAGGTTTCATATCACCAACCCAACTTATTTTGAATTGAACCATAGTTATTGTTATGGTTATAATGTAATTATCAACCAAGCAGTAGGCAATATCATTCATAACAGGATATTCTAAACCAAAAGTTTTACACATACCATATTAAAATCTCAAAGCATAATTTTCTGAGTGCTTGAACTCACAAACTTCCACAAATACTAATAAAGACAACCTTATTTTCCTAACAATCAAAAAGAAAAATACATATTGGTTAACATATTTTTCAGAAAGATAGTCTATCAGACTTTATACAACTTTATAGTTCACAAATTTAATTGAAAGAAGCCAAAAGAAATAGTTATTGCTTCTTTATCAAAAAGCATTAAACAAAACTTGATCAAAAGAAAGAGTTATTACTGCGGCAAAAATGATCTTTAGAGACAATTATAAATGTCCCTGGAAAAAGTCCATAGCAATATTGAATGTAATGACAATTAATTAATGTAGGTAAAGGCTCTAGCACTCTTCATTACTGTGCATATTTATTGCCGATAAAAAATATTTTTGTTTTAGTGTATTTTGAACATTTATTTGTTTCAAGAAAACTTGATCTCTTATTATGCCTAAAAAGAGTACACAAAGAAATATGACAAATTAGTTAACTTACGATAAAAGAAGTGAACTAATTGTCTCTATACTAATATTCTAAGAAGGGTGCATGACATATAAAATGTTTGTACCTAAGAATGAGAAATCAATACTAGGTGTGGCAAAGAAGAGAGAAATCTGTTTGGTTCTTTTAACAAACTTCAGCATTGGTTGCGTATTAGTTATCACATATTTATTGTTCTGTGCTATCAAATATAACACAAACCACAAGAAATTTTCTCAAAAAGTAGAAAGAGACAAAAAAAAGAGATAAAATTTCAATCATCATCACTGGAATTTTTAACTAAGTTAAAAAAAAAGGAAGACACCAAAATATAAAAAAGAAATTGCAATAGATACATGAATTACTATGACTTACACTAAAAGATTAAGCTTCATTAGATAGGATGAAAAACTTTGAGAAATGAAACAAACTTCATAAGAAACTTAATTAATGTATTTAAATTCAACTCCCCTATAGCGAAAAAAACTTAATTGTGAGTTGTGGATTGAGAGGTGCAAGATGTCATTAAAAAAATAAAAAAGTTCAACTTTGCAATGGTCTTCAAGAAGAGAACAGCATAATTGTACTCACAAAGATTCATCGATAAAAATACACTTTCATTTTTTATTTTGCTGGCAGTCGATTTTTAGTGCTTACGAATATTTGTTGCGAACAAATTTTGCACGCCCAGTGGGACCAATTCTTCTCTTCATCTCTTCCTCCTACAAATTAAAAAAAATAAAAAAGTTCAACTTTGCAATGGTCTTCAAGAAGATCAATGATGTTTCATGCAAGGACTCAATTGTTGCCACATTTGTTGATGTTGATCCAATAACTCGACGTGAGTTCAAGACATGTGCCTTGAATGTATCTGAATATTTCACCTCCTTTGAGATGCGAAGAAAAGAGCAAGTCTCGAATGACACTCAAAACTACAATCCCTGGGGGCAACATTGCATCAAAGTTATTTGATGAACTTTCTCACTCCAGCTTCAACTTTGATGAATCTTAAAGTTCAACGGATTCTTCAATTTCAAAAAAGGGTAACTCCTTTTATGGTTGACGCGACTGACATGGATGAGAAGTTTGCAATGATGGAGCAACCCATTTAAGCCTTGAAGAAGTCTATTTATGACAAAAATCTTCAAATCGAGCAACTTATGAGCAAGTAGATCTCTACAACTCTAGAGAGTCACATTACAATCTAACAACTCAAGAAAAAGTTGATATTGATTCTCTCACCAAGTCAGTTGACTCTCAAAGCGCAAAACAGCCTGCTTCAATTGCCACTCTAACAGTTCAACAACTACAACATATGATCACAAACACAATTAAAGCTCAATATGGTGGTCCGTCACAAAGTTCCTTAGGATATTCAAAGTTGTATTCTAAGTGAATCGAGGGTCTACTAATATCAATTGGATATCAACCACCAAAATTGCAGAAATTTGATGGAATGGGAAATCCAAGGCAACATATTGCCCATTTCGTCGAGACTTGTGGCAGTTCTGGTACACATGATGATCTTTTTGTCAAGCAGTTTCTCCATTCTTTGAAAGAAAATGTTTTTGATTGGTATATGGACTTGGAGGCTGAATCAATTGATAGTTGGGAACAATTAGAAAATCAATTTCTCAATCGTTTCTACAGTACTCGACGTACAGTGAGCATGATGGAACTGACAAACACAAAACAAGGTAAGGATGAACTCGTAGTGGACTACATCAATCGTTGGCGACTTCTGAGCTTAGATTGCGAGGATCAACTTTCTGAGTCGAAATTTGTATACAAGGAATACATTCGGGCCTTGTATATATCCTTCAAGTGATTAAGCCTCGAACTTTTGAAGAATTAGCTACACGTGCTCATGATATGGAGTTGAGCATTGCAATCCATGGAAAGACATCGCATCTCTTTGATCCAAGAAAAGAAGATACACAATACAAAAAGTCGTTAGACTATGCAACTAATGAGTCCATGGCGGTAACCACAAATTCTATGAAAGCCTCTGGGAGACAAAAGTTGAAAGAGATTGTAGCACATCAGCAAATGCAAGAAGTGAAAAATCAATCTACCTTGAAGGAGTTGCAAGCAAAAGAATATCCCTTTACGGACTCTGACATTCCTGCAATTCTTTACGAGCTGCTAACCAAGAAAGTCATTGCACTCCCAGAGTCAAAATGACCCAAAGAATCCAGAAAGTCGATGATCCTATGTATTGTAAATTTGACCGAATCATCGGTCATCAGACCACAAAATGCTTCACTCTGAAGTAAAAGATCATGATATTGGTACGAGAGGGAAAGATCAGCATTGACCACGGTGAGACAGCTGAGACAAACCATGCTAGTGTTAAACTAGATTATGATTCAATTTCAGAAGTTCTACGTCATGTGCCATCGCTAAAAATTGAAGAAGATGTCATCATACTGCAGTTTGGGATCTTTGAACTAGTTGAAGTTTTCGTCTTGAAGAAAATAACAAACACATCCAAGGTTGATGCCTTCTTCAATGAAGAGAGTGATGACACTTGGACTTTGGTCGCTCGCAGAAGGAAGAAGCATCAAGGGACTTCTAAACTCCTACTTTCAAAAGGCGACAAAAAATATATTACGAATCAGCTTCGTCAATTTGAAAGCATAAAATCCAACTCCAAACTAAAGTACATTAATGCTTTATCAAAGGTTAGAAAGTCAGTTACATTGATGGAATTCTTCCCTGAAATACTCCTCGACGCACGATCCTAAACTGCAAGTTACAACGCTCCTTAAGGTATGAGCATAAACTGCATGTTACTCCTGGACCGCAGAGTATAAACTGTGTACGGCCCAAAAAAACAAAACAAAAACTCATCATCTTGAACTACGATATGACTTGATCCTCTTTACCGAGGTACGTGAGTGCTTGGAGTAATTATTCTAAGCTTAGTCACATGATAAAAAAAAGAGGTTTGGTGGCATTGTGTGATCATCACACCAGCTCTTTAAAATCATATAGCTAGCATATGAGTTCAAAATCGTCATGAGCAAAGGAGAGGAGATAAGAAAGACATCTTAGATGACTTCAAAGGCGCATTTGTAAGAATCTGAAAAGGTTTTGACCATGAATTTCATATATATTGCAGTTCTTGGAGTCTACTCCGCAACGTAAATAAATCTCGTGATTCAGAGGATCCTACACAAGTTATTGATTGTTTCCCAAAGTTTTTCAAAGCTGAAGAGTTTAGCGAGGCAGAATTTGAGCTAACTTTAAAAATACATGTGTGAATCTGAAAATCTTTTGGCTGTGATTTTTACATATGTTGTACTTCTTTGATTTTTTCTTCTAACAGAACAAGATTCACATCATTTGGAGGCTCCTACGCCGAGTTATTGATTTTCTCCCAAAGTTACTCAAAACTGAAGAACTGAGCAAGCAGAGTTGTAGGATGACTTTGAAGCAATATCTATAAAAAATCATAAACCTTTTGGCCGTGATTTTTATATATTTTGTATATGTTTGAAACATATTTCCAACAAAAAAATAGAACCATGATTTCAACACTGGAACATCGAGTTATGAGTTTTCTACCACAAACGCGTGAAGCTGAAGAGCCGAGGAAGACAAAATTGTGGGCTGACTTCGAAGCAACATCTGTACCAATCTACAAAGTCTTTGGCCATGATTTTTGCATATGTTTTAGTCGTCTTTCCCATGGGAATCTCATGATTTTTTTACTCCTACTCAGACTTATCAATTTTATACGATAGACGCGCAAAGCTGCAACAGAAATATCATAGCTAGAAATCAAGTTCAAAATTAATTTTGATCAATTTGGAGGGAGTTTTGGTCTGAAATTTTGATATATTGCAGAAGATTGAGTTTTGTCTTAGGATCAAGCCGATTGCAATGCTAATGCTCATACATCTAGGAACGGATAGGTGCCAAGTACTTATTCACCGAAGTCGGAAAGGACTTATCGTGATGTCAATCTCTCCAGCCAGATGGAATACGAGCACTCTTAGCCTCTTTATCGCCCATAATTAAGGATAAAGATGCAACCACAACCATTACCTGCAAGAAAGAGAAACAAGAAAAAAGAAAAAAAAAAGGCACAAATCCGTGAGGAAGACGTCCAGATTTGGAGTCCAACTTCAAAAATTGATTCCCGTTGATCCGAAAAATTTCTAACGTTGATTTTTGGATATGTCGTAGTAATCGAAGTCTAGTTTCTCCAGAATCAAGACGATCATCGTTTGCATGCTCCTACATCAAGAAAATGATGTTTTGGCGAGATTACGCATAGGTGTGAGAAGAACTTCCAGATTTAGGGTCCAACTACGGAAATATATTTCCACGGATTCGGAAGGTTTCAAACTTTGATTTTCGGATGTGTCGTAGTATCCAAAGTCTAGTTTCTCCAGAATCAAGACACTCATCGTTTGAATGCTCCTACATAAAGAAAATGATGTTTTGGCGAGATTGCACATAGGTGTGAGAAGAACTGCCAGATTTAGGGTCCAACTTTGGAAATTGATTCCCGCCGATTCGAAAGGTTTCTAATGTTGATTTTTGGATATATCGTAGTACCCAAAGTCTATTTTCTCCAGAATCAAACCTCTCATTGTTTTAATGAACTACACCAAGAAAATGATGTTTTGGTGAGATTGCACATAGATGTGAGAAGAACTACCAAATTTGGGGTCCAATTTCAGAAATTGATTCCCATCAATTCGAAAGGTTTCTAACTGTGGTTTTTGGATATGTCATATTACTAGAAGTTTAGTTTCTCCATAATCAAGTCTCTCATCGTTTGAATACACCTACACCAAGAAAATGATGTTTTGGCGAAATTGCGCATAACTGTGAGAAGAACTGACAAATTTGGGATCCGAAAGGTCTTTAATGCTGATATTTGGATAGGTTGCAGTCCTACAAATTTCGTTTCTTCTAAAACAATCCACTCGTCATTTGAACTGTTTTTACACTAAGAAAACGAAATTTTTATCGGACTACACGAAATTGAGTAAAGAAGACACCTAATTTGGAGTTCCTCATTGATTTGAATAGAAGAATTATTTTTCCAATGATTCTTTGATCAATCCTTTGAATATGGGAGATTATTATATAGAAGTTACTTTGAACAGTTTTTATTTCTTGTACAAGGAAAGCTTTGGTAAAATTGGAAGAAGCAAATCATATAAATTCCTACCATTTAAATGAAAGCTGCTAGCACTCAAAAGGAAACAATAAGTCTTGAGATGTCAAGAATGATACTTACAAAATCAACCAAAGGAAAGTTGATATTCATTTTATTTGATTCATAATTCAAATTAATCTTCTTGTTTTTTCTCACACCTTGCAAGGAAGATCACACAATGTTACTACTCACTAGACCCATCTATTTGAAATCGATATAGAGGGTCAACGTGGTTGTCAATGTTTAAACAAAAAAATTTCAGATCACTACAAGCAAATCATTTGTAGGGACCTAGTTAGAATGCGATGACAAGAAAAAAATAATCTTAAAGTCTCAAGAATGCGTTCATAAAGACTTCAACTTTCCTCATCAAAATTTGGCAAGCCTACGCATAGAGAAGTATAAAAAAAACCACATTTCATGAAGACTTTAACTCTCATCGTCAAATTTGGCAATTGTACATGTTGACAAGTCTCAAAAAATTAAAACACATTCATTAGTACTTCAAGTCTTGTCACCAAGTGTCGGCAAACCTACACTTCAACAAGGCTTGATGTAGGAGGCATCTGTAGACACACAGTTTTTATTGGATCAAATTTATACAAAATTTGAATTAAATCCATGTTTATTTAGGCTGAATAATTAATTTGGGCTTTACAAATAAATATGTCCATCTTATTAAATTCCAAGGTTCATTTCACCTTGAAACCCAAACACATGCCACATGCCACGTTGACTAGGCATCCAAGACTAACTAGGTGACGACACATGTCCAAATGAGGTGGTAGTCCCAATCAAATGCAAGAACGAATCACAATGCGCCAAGTGTTAAAATGACATCTTTTGGCCAATCATATGGAACCTTGTCCACCCCCTATAACTATAACTAGGGGATGAGCATGACATTCTAAGGAGATGAAAAAAAAACACTTCAACAAACATTATGCAATTGGAGAAAGCTACAACATCAACTACATAGCTATTCGAAGGAGTGATCAACGGAGTTCTTCCCGGAGATCGACTTGCAACGAAGAAGCACTTCTCGACGTTCTCAGAGATCAAATACATCTCAAGAAAGTCTACATAAGCTACAACATCAACTACATAGCTCTTCAAAGGATTGATCAAATGGAGTTCTTTCCAGAGATCAACTTGCATGACGAAGCGCTTTTCGACGTTCCTGGATATCAAATACATCTCAGGGAGGTCAACATCATCCTACATTCGAGAAATACACTACTGAAGGCCCTCGAATCACGGAGAAACATAGAAGAGAAGAATCAAGAGAACAGCAGAATTGTACTCTCAAAGATTCATCAATAAAAATACATTTTCTTTTATTATTTTGCTTGCAGTTAATTTTCCACGCTTAAGGAAATTTTCTGCGAACACAGACCTTCTGAAAGTCATTATCTATCGATAGTTGAGCCCTAACTTTATATTTTGAAACTACAATATTCATAATGACTCACTAGATCTTCATCAGATATATGATCACCCTAGATTTAGTTTTTCATTCAACTAATAACACACAAAAATAAGCCAAAAGGCATTTTTAAGAAATCCTAACTCTTGAATTAACTTATAAGGATTAAGCTATAAACCTATTCAAATAAGCTATAAGGGTATCACATTTAAAATCAAAAAACAAGAATAAAAGAAACAAAAATAGGCACAAATAAAATATGAAAACGCAGAATGTAGTAATAAATGTTCAATGTGAGTACCATGTAAATTCCACAACAAAAGAAAAGTTAAAAGAAGTCATTTTTTGCTAGCAATTGTTAGACCATTAGTGAGCTTTTTTATTTTTTTAATCAAATCACACCAACTTTTAATGCATTTTTATAAAGTATCAGCATGGAGCTAACTATTGGTAGTAATAACAAAATTTATGAAAGCATAATAGTGCGATACAAAGTCTTTATTTTGGTTTCAAAGTTCAGCTACTTGTACACATTTAGGAGTGAACACTGATAACTTGAGGGTGAAGTATTTGTGGTATTTGAACACATATAATTAGGAGCGAACACAGATAGAATATTTTACACTTGTAACTAACTACATATACAACAATTTGATCGAGATTATAAAGTAATTACTAGTCATGATATCAAGTGAAAACAGGGATAATTGAACTACATATCACAGTTTCAAGAATAAGAATAAATTTCAAACAATGAAGAAAAAAGCATATATACCAATATATTCTATGAGTAAGGGTAGAAAAAGAAATAAGTTACAAATCAATTATCATACAAATAGTAAGCATGGACACAAGTTTAAGAGTAATAGGTGAAGACTTGTAGCCTATATCAAATTCATAGTCAATACTAAAGCAAATTATATTAGAATGTACTATTTTTACACTTCATGTGTTACACGAGCTGCAGCTTCAACAATTTTGTTGTAGCTTTTCAGCAAATCAAGTATGAATGAGTTTTCAAGCATCTGAATAGTAGTCCATTATCCATTTAATAGTGTTGTAGGTTCTCTACATCTGCGGTTTCATCCATATTATAAGAAACAATTATTCTAAAATAAAAGCAGTGTTGAATTGACCTAGACCCACATCTTCAACTGATATTAGGAGTTTCTTGGGTTTGGCTGGCTATTACAGAAGTTTCGTAGAGGGGTTCTAATCTATTTCATCCCCATTGACCAAGTTCACTCAGAAAAATAGTGAAGTTTTAATGGTCTGAAGCTTTTGAGAAAAGCTTTCAAGAATTGAAGAATAGGTTGACTACTGCTCCAATTCTGACCTTACAAGAAGGTACTCAAGATTTTGTGGTGTGTTGGGTGCATCTACAGTTGGTTTAGGTTGTGTATTAATGTAGAATGTCAAGGTTATGGCTTATTCCTCTACACAGTTGAGCTCATGAGAAAAATTATCCAACCCATGACTTAGAGTTGACTGTTGTAGTATTTACTTTGAAGGTATGACGTCATTATTTGTATGGTGTTCATGTAGATGTATTCACTAATCACAAGAGTCCTTAGTATGTGTTTACTCAGAAAGAGTTTAATCTCAAACAAAGGAGTTGGTTAGAGTTACTCAAGGAGTATGAAATAAGTATCCTTTAACACCCAGGTAAGGCTAATGTTTTCACGGATGCGTTGAGCAGGTTATCTTTGGTTTGTACCACTAATTTTAAGGAAGATAAGAAAGAACTAGCAAATGATCTGCACAGACTTTCACGCTTGGGAGTTCTCCTAATGGATTCCACAGAAGAAGGAGTAGTAGTGATGAATGGGTATGAATCATCATTAGTGTCAAAATTAAAAGAGTATCAAGACCAAGACCTTATTTTCCTTAAATTGAAGGCAAATGTTCATAAGCAAAATGTAATGACTTTTGAAAAAGGGGGAGATGGTGTATTGAGGTATAAAGGTAGGTTTTGTGTACCAAGGGTAGATGAAATCAAAGAAAGGATCATGTGGGAAGCTCATAGCTCCAAATATTCCATTCACCAAGGTTCCACAAATATATATCGCGACTTAAGAGAAATATATTGGTGGAATAGTATGAAGAAGGGAATTGCAGAGTTTGTTGATAAGTGTCCGAATTGACAACAAGTTAAAGTAGAGCACCAAAGGCCCAATGATATGACTCATAGTATAGAACTTCCGGAATGGAAGTGGGAGATGATCAATATGGACTTCATCACACATTTACCAATGTCTCGATGGAAACATGATTTAATTTGGCTGATTGTTGATAGAATGACAAAATAAGCTCACTTTTTGCCGATAAAGACTATCCTTTCAGAAGAGGACTATGCCAAGTTGTATCTTCAAGAAGTAGTTAGACTTTATGGAGTTCTGGTCTCAATTATTTCAGACGGAGGTGTGCAATTTACTGCACGATTTATGAAATATTTTCAGAAAGGCTTGAGTTCAAAGGTGAACTTAAACACTGTTTTCATCCTATGGTAAGGGCTTGTGTGATTGATTTCAAAGGTAATTGTAATGATCACCTACCTCTTATTGAATTTTCTTACACCAATAGTTACCACTCTATCATCCAAATGGCTCCTTATGAAGGTCTTTATGGGAGAAGGTGCATGTCTCCTATTGGATGGTTTGAAGTTGTTGAAGTTGGGTTGATAGGACTAGATTTAGTTCATTAAGCTATGGAGAAGGTTAAAGTGCTTGAAGAGAGGTTGAAAACAGTTCAGAGTCGTCACAAATCCTACACTAATGTTAAGAGAAGTGAGTTAGAGTTAATTTGAAGTAGATGATTGGGTATACCTAAAAGTTTCACCCATGAAGAGTAGTATGAGATTTGGTAAGAAGGGAAAACTTAGTCCCCGGTATATTGTCCCTTACAAAATATCAAAAAGGGTTGGTCATGTAGCTTATGAGTTGGACGTACCACAAGAGTTAGCAGCGGTTCATGTGGTATTTCACATCTCTATGTTGAAGAAGTGTCTGGGCGATCCTTCATTGATCATACGAACTGAAGATATTGGTATCAAGGATAGCTTATCTTTTGAAGAGATTCCGGTTCAGATTTTAGATCGCCAAGTTCACAAATTTAGGACAAAAGAGGTAGCATCAGTCAAAGTTCTTTGGAAGAACCAACTTTTTGAGGAAGCTTATTGGAAAGCTGAGGAAGATATGAAGAAGAAATATTCACATCTCTTTGAAACCAAAGAAATTCCAGATCAAGGTACTAATTATCTTCTTAGTAGTCTTCAATTTATAAGTTAGCATGTTGTATTTGCATTGCTTGTTGGGTGTTTGAGCTGAAAGTTATACGTTATACCCTTAGCCTAGTAAGAGTAATCTCATTCGAGGATGAATGTTCCCAAGGAGGAGATATTGTAACATCTGATTAATTGAAATAACTAGGAAGAAGTTGAGAATTGAAAATAGTCATTTTCGGAAAGAATTGAAATCTGGAAAATTTGTTAAGTATGTTAGGTTGAGTTTTTGATCAACTTCAAACGACAATAACTCCTATCTTAGGATAAGTTAGATGTGTTTCCAGATATCATAGAAAATATCTTGTACTAATATTTCCAAGGTCACTGAGTTTGCGCTATTCTGAGTTTGTATAATGAGATATGCCCATTTGAAGTTGGGTTGTTCAAATAAGGAAAGTCTAAATCGGATTTTGGAAGGGTATTTTAGTTTTTTCCTTTCCTAATTATTTTAATTCATTTTAGGAGATTAATTGGGGTCTAATAAGAATTAGTTAGTTTTGAAAATTTCAATTTCACGCTAGGGCTTGGAGAAAAGAGAAAAGAGGATAAAAGAGAAGAAAGTTCAATATTCGTCGATTTCTTGGACATTTGCGTGTAGATTTCATCAAGGTGTGATCCCTACGAAGTATTTGATATCACATAGCATTCTCTTAGTTCAGACACGCGCCAATCATGATTCAATTCAGCTAAGTTATATAGTTTTGAAAGTAAATCCTATGAGTTCTTGATGTAAATTCGATTGAGATCTTGTGGGTCCTTGTTGTTGAAATTTCGTGAGGTTGATTCATATTTTTAGGTGTGATTTCAAATAGACTCTTGCATATATTGATGGTATAATTGATTCTAAGTGCTTGGGGGAAAGAACTAAGTTGAAATAGGGGGTTCAGAGATGTTAAATGAAGGAGAAAAGTCAGAGTGCACCTGGGTAGGGGCCTGGGGCGCCGCCCTTCTCAGAGCCCCAAGAAGGGGTCTATGAATGTTGGTACCAGGGAGCCGCACCAGCCAGATTGCCCCAACCCATTCATTGAATGTCACCCTCTGGCGCCTCGCGCCTCTCAGAGCGCCAGGGACTCTAGTGCTTCCCAATCTTTCCGTACTAGTTCCTTAGCAATGTGCCTATAGTTTCTTGTTGATTCCAACACTCTAAGGTACATATAAATATCATGAAGTCATCCATACACATGAGATCATGAACCTTGAATTCATAATTCAATTCAAGGAAATTTAAGAGTCAAGTCTAGAAGTTAAGAATTGAGTCAATAGAGGTTCATAAGGTTTTCAAAAGTCTTTCACTTACGTTTTAACTTTATTTTAAGAGTTATCTTTTGAGTTAAGCAAAGAGTAAAAAGTTGAGTTCATTGCTTCAAGATTTTGAAGGGAGCTAAGTATTCCTATGAGTTTAAAATGCTTACACATTTGAACACGAAAGGGAAACACCGATATAGGGATGCGAGTTCATAATAACTCAAGTCTCCATAACCAATGTATCCATCATGGGTAGAAAAGGATAATACTTTTTAGATAAATCCTTAGTGATTTTTTTAGCATAGACTAGGGGATTCACTTAGTTAAAAGCATCCTATATGACGGCAAGGTATAGGAGAAATTTGGAAGCATGGGCAAGACGTTCTATCATCACTTAGGCTCATAGTGGTGGTTATCGGTTAGAGAAACTCCCACTAAAACTATATTACTTTATTGTATGAGTAAAGTTGAGTTTGTTATTGCATTTCTTTAACGAACTAAGTTGTTTTCTATTATTTTAAAACATTTCTATTTATTGCATGTGTATTGTTGCTTTGTATTAAGTTAGGTTATTCATGAGTTAAGTAAAGCCAACTTAAATATTTCTTTCAGATTCCTCCAAGTTTATGTTATGTTTGGTATTCCCCTCGCATACTCGTACATTCAATGTACTGAATCCATTTGGACTGCATTGTTTTATGATGTAGACACACGTAACCAAGATCAGTATCCAGTGCCTCGTTGATCCAGTTGAGCACTCATAGTTAGTTAGTGAGCCTCCTTGCTTTCTGGAGGGCCCTTTTTTGCATTGCTTTCTAGTATTTCAGTTGTTAGGATGATCGGAGGTCTTGTCCCTACATTTCTCTTTGTTTTAGAGGCTTCATAGACGAGTAGTTATAGTTCTTTAGTCTTTCTCATTTTAAGTTGTATACGTTTAAGACTTGAATTGCCATTTTGGCTAAGTTTTATATTTCTTAAAGACATTTGTATAAGTTATCCTTTAAGACTATTTATTGTATTTAAGTCTTCCGCTGAGTAAGTAAGCCAGGCCAAGGGTTCACTTGGGGCCAGCAATGGTTCTCGAGTGCTCGTCCCGCCCAGGTTGTAGGCTTGGGGTGTTCCAGTCAGGTTGCATGGAGTTCAGAGGTCCTCAGCTTACCTCTCATTGCTATAAGTCATTTTAGAAAGGTCTTGGTACTCAAGTTAATCTTAGCAAAACATTTCATCCAAGGTAGAGCATACCATTCAACCTTAGAGGACATGTTGAGAGCTGGTGTGCTCGATTTCAAGGGTAGTTGGTATGATTACCTTCCTCTTATAGAGTTCCCTACAATAATAGGTACATTTCCATCATTCATATTGCCCTTTTTGAGGCATTATATGGGCACATATGTAGATCTGTAGTTAGCTTGTTTGAAGTAGGTGAAGCAGCCTTGATAGGGACAGATTAAGTTCATGATTGCCATGAAATTTTTTTAGATCATTAGAGATAGACTTAAGACATCCCAGAGTTGCCAGGAGTTCTATGCAAATGTAAGGACTGGGGACTTGGAGTTCCAAATTGATGATTGGGTTTTCTTGAAAGTGTCACCTATGAAGGGGGTGATGAGATTTGGCAAGAAAGGGAAACTCAGCGCTAGATTTGTAGGCCCTTATAAAATGTTGAAAAGAATTGGTAAGGTGACTTACGAGTTAGAGTTACCAGCAGAACTAGCAGCAGTCCATCCAGTCATTCACATTTCCTTGTTGAAAAAGTGTGTGGGTTATTCAACATGTATAGTGTCATTTGAAAGTGTGGTTGCGAAGGACAAACTCACTTATGACGATGTGCCAATTGAGATTCTTCATCGTCAGGCTTCACGGTTAAGAAACAAAGAAGTCTCTTTAGTTACAGTTTTATGGTGGAGTCAGAAACAGAATCAGCCATTAAGGCCATATATCCTCATCTCTTTCAATCTGATTCCATTTCAGCTTGAGGTAATAGTTCCTCTCTAGATTTTAGTTATTAATGCGTGACATCGGTCTTTGTATCATGATCCTTCAGTTGTACTTGCATTTTTCAGTGTATTTGCATGTTCTTTGAACTTAGTTCAGTCAGATTTCAGTTTCTAGTACTTAGTGGCAGGGTTTGCAGCTTTTTCCCTCCATATCCAGCTAGTTTATGATTCATTCGAGGACGAATGTTCTTCTAACACTTCAAAATCTAGACATAGAAAATGCATCACAAAATCAATGAACCATTGAACCACGATAGGGTCCACGGTACAATGACCTGCATGTGGACATCAGCACTTTTCGACCGGAGTGGACCACGGAGCCCTTCGTGGGCTATGGACCACCTCACAGACCGTACATGCACTCGTGGTCGCTAGGCAGACATCACCTAACCCAGACGTCAGGACATGGGACCCTTCACGGGTCATGGTCTAGACGACCGGCCATGGAGGCACCCGTGAAAGGTCACCCCTCAACCAACAGCTACTGAACCAGAACCACGACCAGCTCCACGGTCTGTGGTCCTCTTGATGGGCCGTCAAAGTGGTTGTGGTTAGCTGCGTCAGATTTTTAATTAGGGTCATTTTGGTCTTTTCCCCTATAAGTTGGACACCTAAACTACGTCATTTAAACCCTAAACTACGTGTTTTTTTCATTTTTAGCCTAGAAACAAGATTAAAACTTAATTTAATCAATCATTCACCAAAATCAAGCGAATCTTAGAGCAAATTAGAGAGAAATGTCAAGCAGCCCGCCAAGAAAACGCAGAAACGTTTTCATCAGCTCCGGCCCCAAAATGGAAAGATTTCTCCTTGAATTTCGTTAGTAGGTATGTGGTATTTCACTTGTTAGTTCCATCGACCCATTGGGTCCCTATAATTCAGTCAAAATCTCGATTCCCTTCATATTATCTAGACCTAGGGTTTCTAGAATCCAGCAGATGAATTCGTTATTTTAATGCTCCAAATCAGATTATTATGTAGTAGTATCATTTTTTTCCAACATTCATCCATAAACTCAGAAACCTAGTTATGTAGTTCTTTTAGGTCATGAATTACATAAGTTAGGATAGATAAACTGATATACATGTCTGAGTCTTCGAATGTTCCATTATCACATATAAACATGTTGCATTTTCATATTTGCATGTAGATTATTGAGATATCTAGCTAGTTTACTTTAGTATGTTATACATTACACATATTCAGTTGGGATTAGGCTTTATACAGAGTTGGACTAGTGTTAGTCACCCTCAAGTCCCAGAACTATGTGTCCCCGTAGGTTATAAGTCTCCTCTGTGGGCATCAGTTTAGTGTTCACGCTAGTCATGTTTTTATACCTCTTGTAAGGTATATTGGGTACTCTCGATGGGGCTTATACATCGGACTCCACATTTAGCTCATGTGGTTTTAAGTCGGATAATACTAGCTCCCATTGTCAAATTCTATTGTAATGACCATGTTATCCATTACAGTTCAGTATTCAGTTTCAGCATGTTATAAACTTGGTCACTGCATTTAGTTAGCTCGTGTTCAGTATTTACAGTATAGTATCATGCTTATCTCATGTCATTGCTCAGTTATATGCTATGTTCGGTTTGTATATTGTTCAGCTTTATTTCATCCTGCATGCTCAGTACCTTTCAAGTACTGACTCATACTCTGCACTACATCTTCTCGTGATGTAGGTTTAGGTCCTCAGCTTTCGGATCACGCATAGACTGATTCCCAATCTCCATTTCAGCATCATCAGTGGTGAGTCCTCATTCTTCAAGGACAATTGACATGATTACCTTTCTACTTTCAGTCTTTAGTTTTAGTTTTTGCTATTTTAGTTGAGGGCATGTCCCATCATTTTTAGTCAGTTAGAGGGTTCATTTCAGACATAGGTAGATTCTGTTTTAGCTTTGGAGTTTGATATTTCAGTTTTCATTGAACTCACATATTATTTATCCAGATATTAATGTTTATCCCCCATGTTCCAGTTATATCATGATTTAAGCTTCCGCACAGTACTTTCTAAATTCAGTTATCTTTAAGTAGGCTTATGATATGTCAGCAGGGTTAGCTTGATGTCACTCGTGATCTTAGGTCTCGTGTCCGCGTTTTGGGGTAGCTTCGGGGCGTGACAATGTAGTAATCTCATTCGTAAAAAAGACTATTACCTATTTTCATCACAAAATTTGCTAACTTTAAATCTTACGATTTATTGGATTGAGATTTTTGTGGAACTTTTTTTTATTTTTATATGTTCTTGGTTTGGGAATTTGACATAATTACTATCTTTCTATTTGCTTTGTATGTTTTTTTTTGGTACAGCTTTTTTATTAGTTCGATAATGTTTAAGAAAAAATGAAAAAGCATATAAGAAGAGATCATACTTTTTCTATTGAAAATCATGACCTCAGTATATCAATCGTTCTAAATAGGGAACATTATTTGAAATTTTTGAGGTCCATGATTCTTTGATCATTTTTAATTGATAAGTCCTCTTTGTATAGGAGTCGTAGTTAGTGTGAACAACCTACATTTGTTATATATAAGGAAAGAAATAGGTTACTCTTCCCGGAGAGAAAGGAAATCATCATAGGTTGTATTTTAAGTAAATATTTGAATGCCACTGAACTGAGATATATATATAAAAAAAAATGTCAACCTACCAGACAACGCAATCTAATAAAAAAAAACTATTGAGCAACTATATATAGAGCTTTATGTTAGGTAGTATAAATTGAACATCTATCTTTTCTATTTTGACATCCCGTCAAATTGCAATCTTTATTTGTTATACATCAATAGTGAGATGTTTGATTGTTATGTTCGATATTCAAACAATTCACTTTTTCTTACTGCATTCAATTTTTCCTAATTGATTTTAAAAAGTCTCGAGTATTAGGTGCAATATGTGATTCATATGAAAGATATATATTCTCTTATCTTTTGTTTGAAAGAAACTCATATGAGAACCTTGTGAGTACTTTGGGTATAGAATATGAAATTCATCTTAAAGATGTGTTTTGTGATATCATGTATTTGTATCCAAGATTTGATGCTTCATCTGCTCCTTTAGTAAAACCATCTCAAACCTCACTCTATTTTACGCTTAATTTTCTATATTTTGAGAGTAAAATAGAAAATTGGATCTCCAATCACTCTCTAAAAAAAAATTTATCCTCTATTTATAAAGAGGTGAGTAGTAGTTAACTACTATTCACCTCTCTATTTCATTTTTTCATTATTTTAATACTATTTCTATTATTTGTAACTAACATATTATCTTTTATATAAGGGTATTGATTAAATTTTTAATATTTGTAATTCTTTTTTAAATATAATACAACATTTTCAAAAATATATTATTTAATATATATACTACTTTCATCTCGAATTAACAATATTTTAAGTATTGTTTTTCAATTTTCGTCACTTTAAGAGATAATTTGATATTATTATTGATTTTCACTGTGAAGAATACACAAAATTTAAATGATAAAGTAAAAAATTTAATTTAAAAATACAATACATCACATATAATTTTAAAAACAAGATAACAATACAATACATGACATAATGATTATTAAATCACAACAATAATTTAGTAATTCGGTAGGTCATTTTTAGATTTACCAATATTCGGAAAAAAGATAGTTTATAATCTAGAGAATTGTTGTGTTTGTGATTGCCGTTGTGCTTGTTGATTTCTTTTTGCAATTTTTTTGTAATTGTTCTTTAAAATTTACAATAAAATATAATTTATGTTAAATAAATAATTAAAAATAACAATAATTTATATTATATGAAAATTATATAGGTTGATTATTTTTAAAAAGAAAGAACAGATTTATATTAGGAAATAAGAATATGAAATAAAAATAAAAGAATAATATAATATTAAGGAGAGAGAAAAAATTATTTTTCAGAGAGTAAAACAGAGAATTGGGTTGGAGTTGGTGGTCTAAAAAAATAGAGAACTTCATATTTTGAGAGTAAAATAGAGTGTAGAAATTCTTTCATGCTATTGCATCAAACATTTACCTGGTCTCCTATTGCGCTACGCTAGCTAGAAAGGTATTTCTACTCGATCTCTTCTTTCTTGCTCAACATCATCGAGAATTTCTCCCTTCTTCCTCTTTGCCCGGAATATTCTCAATGCAGGCTTAACAACCATCCCTGCTTACATTTACACAAAAGTTTAATAGTGACTGTTAAGCTTCACTATTACTAGATCATGGTTCTCCTATAAGGAACATACTTTAATTTCCCTGTGTTTAATTTCTTGGTGTGCTATGTCATGTAACTTAATGTAAAATCTTAGCGTACAAGATATAGCTGCTTAAATCTCATAAATTTAATAGGCCGAGCATATTAGTCACGTTCCTGAATCCTTTTTATATTTTTCAGTGATCATTTTTTATACAGATGCATGACTTCAAGCTAACACGATTACTGATTTCTCTTTAGGATGATGACAACCCTTGTTTGTCAAATGGTTCCTAGATGTAGCATCTATTATTGCGAGAGATGGACATGAAGCTCACTTCATTAGCATAGGAAGCTAAGTGTTCGACATGTTTGGGCAAGTTGTTGGAACAAAATACTCTGCGAGGATATCACTTTTGACTATGCCTATTTAGACTTCTCTTAGAATTGCTATGTTTTATTTCCAAATTGTACTGGTCATGCCATTTTGGTTGTTGATCGTAATGGTTGCATGACACCAACTTGAAGAACACGTGTTAGTGAAAAACTTAAAATATAAAAAAAGTACAAGATTACAATTGAAAATACAATGAAGAAATAAATCTCTTCAGGATGAGGCGCATATATCTCGCTCTCTTTAAGGAGATTCAAGCCAACTGCAGCAAATGTTTTCACTGGTCCAGTAGTAGTCCTCTTTGACTTGTCGCCTCCAGGATACAACAGTCTTCACAAAGTATAACTCAACAACTCTAGACAGGAGTTGAGTCCTATGCTCCACAAAAAAGAACACCTCCCTTCAACTAAGAAGAACTCTGTTTTTAGACTAACACTTTATGCACTCTATATTTTCTTGTCTGTTGTGTGTCACAAACCAAATGAAGGCCACCACTATTTATACTACAAGAAATCTTCCTAGCAACGAATAGGAAGATAATAGAGTAGTAAATAGGAAAAGATAAATGGCCTAGGAGTTACATATGTTACAAAAAATAATGGAGGAATAAAGAGTGAGGAAGTAATGGTCATTGTTGACCACTAAACAAGTTCTGCCAGAAAGCCACAACGGACAACAAAAATGACCAACGTTCACATCAAACTTAATCAACAATGAAGTGTGACAATTAAGCCAAATTCAACGCCTAAAAGAGTAATGCACCATGCTGAGTAATTAAGGTATAAAGGTCTACACTACAACATTTTATGTCTACAACCACCCTAGAAAAGTGTGGCCTAAACTATGAAAAAGTGTGGCATTTGATAAAAGGCCACACTTTTTGACTTTAAGCCACACTTTTCCAGGTGTGGCCGAAAGCAGCGAAACAATAGAGTTTAGGCAACACTTGTACCTTATCAGCTACGCTTAAAAGCGTAGCCAAAAGGCAAAAAGGCCACGCTTTGTAGCTACGCTTAAAAGTGTTGCTTTATGAGCTACACTTTCAAGCGTAGCCTTAAATTCAAAAAGGCTACGCTTAAAAGTGTTGCCTTATCAGCTACACTTTCAAGCGTGACCTTTGCTACCATATTGCCCACAATTATCAAGTGTTGCCTTTTCTATAAAATGTATGAAAACACATAGCATATTAGATGATCATACACTACATTCCTTCGAGTCCAATGAATATTACATCATTTTGCACATGGACACTAAATTTCCTCTCCGTGAGGATCTCCATAAGAGTAAGCAAAATGTAGGAATGATTTCACACCATCAATATATGGTTTGCTATACCTTGCTAAATTCATCCAATCTTTGGATGGGATATTTGAATTCCTATAAGAAGATATCAATATTTGATATTTCAATAACAATCATTAAATTCATGATTAAGTTACCAAAATCAGGTGTTATGAGATGATAATAGTTTCTTACGTAGTCATGGCGCTTGTGTTATGCCAAATTAAACCTTGAATCCTCCACAAATATTTTTGAATGTTGATTATGCTTCTAAGGAAAAATAAGTAACATTAATAGGATAGAAAAAATTAAGAAAGAAAGTGAATTAATAGGATAGACAAAATTTATTGAACTAATCAAGAATAAGGAAATTTTTCAAGAATCTTGAAGTGTTCAAGGCTTAACAGAATCCTGTGATAAGGTCTACTGGAAACCTGATTTTAAAGAGTTCATTAATTTTACTTCAAGTGTTATGTAGCCTTTCAAAATCTAAAAATGGAAGAAAACAATTAAAACGATCTAAAGCAAGCAAGTTGAACTGGATTTTAAGTCTAAGTTTACTGCATTTTCCATTAGGAAAAACATGCACTGATGAATGTTATATGTGCCATCAAACAATGTTGGAGAGTGCTAGGCATCTATTTTTGCACTGTTAAGTAGCAGCTGGCATATGGAGCGTGTTCTTATCAGTTTTCTTATCTACTGTAGTTAACTGCCATGACTAACGCTATAATAAGAACCTGCCAGGACTACCCGATCACTCAATTTACTTCATCAAAAAATCTATAATTTGAACCTATGCACCTCTCTTATTCAGAAACATACCAATCATAGAAGTTTGTCGCTTTGGTATATTGAAATACAATATTTTTTTGGATTTTTTTTAGTCTTGTTAGAAATTTACATGAAAATAGAACCAACACTGTCATACACAATTTTATATTTATTCTCCAACCCATATTTCCAGAGTAGATTGTCTAGAGATGAAAAGCTTAAAATGGTAAAGGTATTAATCAAGAATATGCTTATCTGGTGAAATAAAAATGTTCCCGATGCAAATGTGCGAACAATATCATTCAGAAAAATAAGGGGAGCTAACAGACAAGACTTTGTAATTTTTGTAAAAAGCACAAGAATAAGAAAGTACTATTCCAAATATCAGTCAACCTCCAATGCTAGTAAATTAAACTACCCAAGATTGATGGGCAACTAAAACAGACAAAAGAGATAAAATTGTCTGGACTGCATATCAAAAAACTCCTCTAGGAAGCAATATCAACAACTTAATAAAGTGCATACACAAGGCATATCTATTATAAATACTTACCCACTGGCAGCACCATCAACCACAACTAACAACTCATTGACAATATATAACTTGATCTATCTTTGGAGGGATTTTCTTGATCTCTGTTCCTAGTTCTTGTTCAATTCTATACCTCACAGTCAGATACATACAATCAGTATCAGCAGAAACCAGCACATAGAACTTAATGATCTAGTATAAAAGAAATGAACATAATTAATACATACAAAGTGAAGCGATCCTCAAAAGTAACAAAGCTAACAGATAAACCAAGGTTCCCAAATCTCCCTGATCGCCCAACCTGCAAAAGAAATTACCAATGAGAAAATAGCAAAAACAAATATATAAGTCAATAATCAAGATCAAAGATCTGTTATGCATTTCCTGTGCAAATACGTTTCTGAGTTCTTAGGGAAATTAGAATTGATAACAACGTTAACTGCTTGAATATCTATTCCTCTAGTAAACAAATTTGTTCCATCAAGAAAGAACACCAAATTAAGAAATTTAACAATTAACAAAATAGACATTATATCACAGGAACACATGTTGATCCTCGTAAAAGAACAAGAACTAATGAGATTAGTTATGCATCATGAAGATAAAATAAAAATTCAACATTTAAGAACTATGTGAGAATCACTCATTACAAAATAAACAAATGGATGACATAACACGTGAGAGAGCTCAGCAACACCAAGAATATCGCAACATGGAATAGATATTAGTAAAGCCACACATTGAAGCAAAGAAATGCATAAACTTGAAGTAGCATCTAGTTTAATGCCAAGGTATTGTCCTGCTTTGGACCTAACTGTCTAGGTCTAATTGCCAAGGTATTGTTCGCTTTGGACCTAACTGAAAGTGAAATTCCTGACTCCGCCTTTTATGATCACTAAATTTCCCCTCACATTTCGATGTGGAATTTGGCAAGAGTGGACAATACCTTGGCAGTTAACATCTTTTGCAACACTTGTACTTTTGTGGTTTAACTTTGTTTTCGACATAACCAAACCTACAGGCAGAGGCTAACTACTAAGGTATGTCTAACAATAAAAATCTAGTGAGGTTAATTAGATATTGCGCGGAGCTTGATAACAAACTTCTATTTTATGAAGTCATGTCAAAAGAAAGTTTGGAAGGTTGATTATTAACGTCTTTCAACTATTTACATGTTAGCATTATGGGAATGCCACTGGAGCAAAAAGTAAATCCATATCGTCACCTTTACCCAAATGAAACTACAGAAATCAATAAAGCCTAAATCATATGACATCTTTCCACTATAGATACCACAACACAGTTGTAAGTCGCAACATAGATCTGCAGATCTGCAGATTTGCGGATTTGTAGATTTACAGATTACACATTTGCAGATTTACAAATGTATAGCAGATTACGAAATTTGCAGATTTATAGAAGATTTTTGTAGATATATCCTACTCCAAGTCCACCTCAGGCTAAAGACCAGGGGCAGCAAAAAAAATATCCAAAGATACTCTAATGCATAAATGTAAATCAGGATAGTAGTCGCACCAAACAAAGCATGGAAAATCGCACCAAATAATGTACTGACTCTCTAGTTAGATCTGTATCTATGTAGAACAAAAGGAGATGGAATCTAACTTCATTAATCTAACACATCTCAAAATTTGCATAAAAGAAGCTAGAATTATCAAAGCAAAGTTATGAAGTTAAGATATATAAGTTAAATGTGAAAATTCAAACGTTGAAAGAAACCATGAAATCCTTTCCTCACAATGTCATTACATAAGAAAATGCCTTTAAGGCCAGGGCAATGAAACCTGTCTTGCCATGTCGCTCCCCCACACACACAAGGAGTAAGGAAATCATTATGCAGTACTTCAACATTAAAACGTCTTATATAGTGAAAATATACTTAAAAATCTATCTCCAAGGTTATCTCTAAATGTTTTTCCATAAATTAATAATTGGATAACTTCTAGAGGACTCTACCATAACTATTTGTACATTGCCTTCTTTACTTAAGCTAAGAGAGTACTAACTAATCACTAATGTTTTTATAGTTGTCTTTATGGTTTGTCAACCAAGGAGAGATCACTGGTATGCCCTACATTTTGTTCTCATTTGCTCTTTTCTCAAAATGTTAATATTCCACTATTTTTATCCTTACTAGCATACCTGAAGATACGAATTGCTTGACTAGCATGATTATGTGATATAAGGGAAGAACAAAATAACGGTGGGAGAAGGCTTACATAGGATTAGATGTCAGCCTCCATCCATTTCAACTTCTGGAAATATGATAAATTAACTGAATTGGCAGAAAATTGGAAAACATAGTGTGAAACTATGTTTGATGAAGAGTATGGTAGATTATATATTTCTCCTTCGAACTTGCTTCTATGCTCAGATTTTAGAGACTCTAATGTTTTGTGCAACTAAGCCTACAGAGTTATACTTGTGGCATAATCACGGAGTCTAACACATTAGCCGCTACTATGCATCTCAATTGATTTACATTACGTGATAGTCCAGACGCCTCATTACCGAAAACCATATTAAACAACATAATCTGGTTGAGGAATCATAATTAAACACACTATCTACTTACACGCAACATATCATATGCACAATACTCATTAATAACATTTTCCGACCACTTTCTAAGGAGGACAATATAACCAATCTGATCATTCTGTTATGGAAGAATGTGTAGACGTATCAATTACAACACATACACAAAAAGGTACTAGCATACAAATCATCTGGCAAAATACAAGTACATCTCTTACTATTTCAACAACATACATAGTCACATCTCTGAAAAATACTCGTCTGCTCAATATGCCTAGGGCTAACTACGCTTGACGTTCATATTTTTGGCACTTTCTTTCCCTACTTTTAAATTTCAACTGTAAGAACCCCAAAGTAATCAATTTCTTCTAAACAAAAAACGAAAATTCAACCAATTGACTGTTTTCAGATTTGCAGATTACTAGAGAATAAAGAGGAATCTCGGTTGTACAAAATCAGTTCTTACCTTCACAAAATTGGTATATGAGAATAAAAAGGAATCTCAACAGTTGAGTTCTTCAGCTTCCACTCTTCAGTTCTTCCATCCCCAGATCTTTATCTTCAGCTCTTCTTCTCTTTGAGAAATTCGAGTTCTTCAGCTTAGGTCTTCAGTTCTTCAGCTCTTCAGCTTCCTCTCTTCGATATACAATTCACAATAGTAAAGCATATGTTCTGGAGAAATAATTTTTACTCTTCAGTTCACAAGAGTAAAGGAGCTCACAAGAGTGAAGTGTATGTTCTGGAGAAAGAGTAAAGCGTCTTTCAGATAGGAAAGAAGAGAAAGAGAATTTTTTTTATTAATGTTTTATTAATTATTATTTTTATCAATAAAATGGGAGGGAGAGTTGAAAATGTTGGAGGGAATATGATATTTTAGTGAAAAAATTTAGGGCACACTTTTAATGTGTTGTTTTTTCAATTAGAAAAATAGGACACTTTAAAAGTGTGGCCATATATGTAAATAGTTGTTGCCATTTAATTTACACTATGACAACGCTTATAAAGTGTAGCCTATACCATTAAAGGGTGCACTTTACAAGTGTTTCCAATATTATTGATGTCAAAAGTTAAAATTTTAGGCTACACTTTAAAAGTGTTCCCAAAAATATTTTAGGCAACACTTTACAAGATTTGCTCAAATTTAGTGTGGCCGTAGGCCTAAAATGTTGTAGTGCTAATTTCTGACATGTATGAAGCCATGTAATTAGAGACAACACTTTAACATAATTTTAAAATATTAAAATGCTCCTAAAACCAACAATCCCCCACTCATTTTTATATTAATCAAGAGAGTTTATCAGCTGAAGGAAGACTAGCATGCATAATGAAGGTGTGCTCTGCTTTGAACCTCCACTTAGTGAAACAGTAACTTTTACTCCATAGTCGTAGTGGTCTTAGACTTGAACTATGATTGCTTAAGGGAAATAAAATATCATTGCTCACACATAATAATCAAGGTGTTGACATGAGCTTTAAATCCAACAGGTTATGACCATGTGTTATCCCGGTATCATGAGCACTTTTGAGAATAAGCTTATTCACATAGGAAGCGACCTACTTCCACACATAATATAGGTGAAATCTGTCGAGAGTTCTCCTGTAAGTTTAACACTCCACCCATACGAGCTACAGAAATTAATTAGGAGTTTTATCAACTCAACCTTCACAAACTACAGGAAACAATGCACTCGCATCATAGGGAGGGAATAAAAAGATAGTGATTTTTTCATAACAAGTCATCATATGATTATTTTTCCCTTTGAACCTGGTTATAGGATCTCTAGTCCCCAGGTTGGGTTTCCTCATATATGACTCAAGAATTTGTAGGCTTTAATCTCATCCCTCTCGATGTGCTCCAGACCTTTTCTCTTGTTAAGACCTTTGCAAGAGGGTCTGCAATATTTTCACAAGATCTGACATAATCAACATTAATTGTACCATTTGTTATATACGATCTTACATTGCTGTGTTTCCTTCTTCTAGGTCTGGATTTATCGTTGTAATAACGGTTTTTGAACTCTATTAATTGCAGTGGTGCTATCACAATGAATTAAAATAGGAAGAATTGGTTTTTCAAAATAAGGAATTTGAAAGAATAAATATCTTAACCAATTCGCATTCTCACTAGCTGAAGCTAAAGCAATGAGTTCAGCCTCCATGGTAGAGTTAGCAATTATAGTTTGCTTTTTCGATCTCCAACAAACAGCACCAGCTAGAGTAAAAACATAACCAATGGTAGAACAAGAATCACCTGGTAAAATATTCCAATATACATAACAAAAGCCTTCAAGTATAGAAGGATAAGTTTTATAGAACAAACCTCAATTTTTCGTTCCAATTAAATATCTCATAACTCTTGTTATAACATGTAAATGTTCATTACCTGACTTGCTTGTAAACCTGCCAAATACTCCTATTGCATATGCAATATCAGGCCTAGTGGAATCACTCATATATGTTAAACTTCTGATTATGCTAGCATAGTCCTTTTGATTTATTAAATCATTTTCACATTCAACGGGAAATAAGTGAACACTTGAATCAAAAGGAGTAGCAACAATTTTGCAATCATGAAAGTTATATTTTTTCAAAATTTTCTCTAACATAATGTGCCTGGTCAAGGAAAATTCCATCACATGTTCTTGTTATTTTTATTCCAAGAATAAAATTAACTCACCAAGATCATTCATATCAAAATGGCTTCTAAGAATATTTTTAGCTTCATCAATAACATTCATGTTAGAGCAAAGATCAATAAATCATCAACATATAGGCAACTAATCACATGTGAATTATTTCAAGACTTATGATATATGCACTTATCACACCCATTTGTTTTAAAACAATTTTCAATCATGCAGGAATCAAATTTTTCATGTCATTGCTTTGGTACCTGTTTCAAGTCATATAGGGGTTTGGTAAGTTTAGACACTTTGCTTTCTTGGCCTGCTTCAACAAAAGACTCGAGTTGTTCCATATAAATTTCCTCATTTAGGTCTCCATTTTTTTGAAAAAGACAGTTTTTACATCCATTTGAGAATTTCCAAATCAAAAATCGCAGTCATAATAACTAAAAGTCTTATGGATGTAATACTTGTTATCGGAGAAAAAATATCAAAACTTTTTAGGCCTTGTAGTTGTTTAAAACCATTTTGCAACTAGCCTAACCTTATATTTATCAATAGATCCATCCGGTTTCAACTTTTTTCTTAAGACCCATTTGCAACCAATAGTCTTACAACCCAGTGGTAAATCAACTAGTTTACATGTTTTATTAGAAATTAGTGATTCAATTTCATCATATACAGCCTCTTTCAAGAAAATAGAATCATGTTAAGATAATGCTTCTTTAAAACTTAGAGGGTCATCTTCAACATTAAACACATAAAAATCAGGACCAAAATCAATTTCTGCTCTAGATCTTTTACTTCTTCTTAACTCAAAATCATCAACTTCTTTATTTTTCAAAGTAGAAGTAGATGAACTGGGTAGTGACAAAATATTTTGTTCAATTCTTTGACCTCTACTATTTTTAGAATCAAAAGGAAATTTATTTTCATGAAAAATATCATCACCGGATTCTATCATAGTATTATCTTCAAGATTAAAAAATCTATAGGTTGTACTATTTGAAGCATAAACAAGAAAAGCACAAGTAATAACTTTCTTACGCAACTTTGTAATCTTGGGATCCATTAGCCTCACAAAGGCTAGACAACCCCAAACTCTTAGATATCCTAGACTTGGCTTGTAACATTTCCACAATTCAAAAGGTGTCAATTTAGAATTTTTATGAGGCACACGATTCAACACATAACAAACAGTTAATAGTTTCACCCCAAAAATTTAAAGGTGCATGTGACTCAATAAGCATGACAATAGTCAATTCAACCACTGTTCTATTTTTCCTTTCTACTACTCCATTAGATGAAGGAGTGTAAGGATAAGTAGTTTCATCAATTATTATTCCCAATGATCTAACAAAAGAATGAAACTCATTTGATTCATATTCATGACCTCTATCACTTCTAATTCTTTTTATTTTTCTTCCAAACTGATTTTCAACCTCATGGAGATAAGTTTTGAAATTTTCAAAAGCATCACTTTTATTTTTCATCAAGTAAACATATGTAAACTTATAAAAATCATCAACGAAAGTGATAAAATATCTATTACCTCTAAGAGTTAGAATTCTACCAAGTTCACAAATATCAGTAGGAACTAATTCTAACAAATCAGTTTTTCTTTCAACATGAATATGAGGCCTTTAAGTGATTTTAGCTTTGCTACAAATCTCACATTATTCAAAATTCTTTTTAACCATTGGGATTAATCCTAACCTACTCATGATTCCAACATAACGATCATTAATATGACACAAAACAAGCATGCCAAAAATTGGTAGAAGAAAGCATATAAACATAAGTAGAAACTTTATTCATTTCAACATTCAATTTGAACATCTCATCACATGTATACCCCTTCCCCACAAAAATATCCTTCTTCACTATTACATATTGATCAGATTCAATAATCTATTTAAAGCCTTCTTTATGAAGAAGAAAACTAGACATCAAATTTTCCTCGTAGAAGGAGTATAAAGTACATCTTTAAAGTTAGTACCCTTCCAGAAGTAAAATACAATTTGACATCTCCCTTTCCAAGCACTTGAGTAGTGTGAGCATAACCAAGCATGATGATTTTGGGCTCCTCAAAATGTGTATATTTTTTAAACCAGTCTTTGTCATAACAAACATGACGATTTGCACCATAATCAGCCCACCATCCATCAACATTCTCAACCATGTTTATGTCATTAATCACCGTCACAAAAGGTTCTTCGGTAACGTTTTCATGAGGGTTAGGACCACATTTCTGGAATCTGCAAAATGAGCAATATGCCCAATCTTGCCACAAACAAAGCATGGTCTCTTTTCTTGAACTTGTTGATTTTGTGCTTGGTGATTTTCACCATTATTTTTCTTGGAAGGTCTACCATTATTTTTCTTGAATATTTTTTTCTTAGGCTTCAAAGAAGTATCTATATGAGTTTCAGGAGTAGCACTATTCGAAATAGTTAAATTTACTTTTGTTGTGATGTTGTTTTCTTCTGTTTGTAAAAGTGCAACTTGGCCCCTTGCTTCTTCTTCCATGCGGATTTTCATTATCAAGGTTTCAAGAGAGGTTTCATTTTGTTTGTAGCGCATAGTTTTTTGAAATTCCTTCCAAGAAGGTGGAAGTTTACTACTATGCCACAAACAATAAGGTTATCTCCAATTTTAACCTCTTCAGACATAAGCTCTCCAACAATCATGATAAAGTCTTGAGCTTGGTCTACCAATGATTTGTTTTCCACCATTTAGAAACGAAAACATCTACTAGCCACATATTTTTTCGCTCTAGCCTCTTCGGTATCATACTTACACTGCAATGTCTTCCAATTTTTCTTTGCACTAGAGTAAGTTCTATCATAATAATTATAAAAATGATCACATAGACAATCAAGAATATAATACCAAAATTTATAGGAATCACCATTGTACTTTTCCACTTTCTCTAGATGAGAGATATTTTCATCATCATTCATAGAAGTGATGTCAACTTTATTAGGATTTTTCTCCGTCAACACATAAGAACATTGAGAAGACTTAAATAGAAAAGTATTTTACCCTTCCATCTCTTGAAATGATTACCATTGACCAAAATGGCTTGTTAAGGTCTCCCATCTTGCCCTCCGCGGTTTTTTCAATTGTAGTTATGTTGAATATCCTTAAAAGTTTTAGTGAAAAACTTAAAATATAAAAAAGTACAAGATTACAATTGAAAATAAAATGAAGAAATAAATCTCTTCAGGCTGAGGCGCGGATATCTCGCTCTCTTTAAGGAGATTCAAGCCCACTGCAACAAATATTTTCACCGGTGCAGCAGTTGTCCTCTTTGACTTGTCACCTCCAGGATACACCAACCTTCACAAAGTATAACTCAATAATTTTGGACAAGAGTTGAGTCCAAAGCTCCACAAAAAAGAACACCTCCCTTCAACTAATAAAAACTCCCTTTTTAGATTAACAATTTATGCACTCTATATTTTCTTGTGTGTTGTGTGTCACAAACCATATGAAGACCATCACTATTTATGCTACAAGAAATCTTCCTAGCAATGAATAGGAAGATAATGCGGTAGTAAATAGGAAAAGATAAATGGCCTAGGAGTTACATATGTTACATAGGTTACAAAGAATAATAGAGGAATAAAGAGTGAGGAAAGTGATGGTCATTGTTGACCACTACACACGTTCTTCCAGAAAGCCACAACTGACAACAAAAATGACTAACGTTCACATCAAACTTAATCAACAATGAAGTGTGAAAATTAAGCCAAATTCAACGGCTAAAAGAGTAATGCACCGTGCTGAGTATTTAAGGCATAAAGGTCTAATTTCTGACAGGTATGAAGCCATGGAATTAGAGACAGCACTTTAACATAATTTTAAAATATTAAAATGCCCCTAAAATCAGAGAATGTAATCATGGCTCAAAGGAACACGTCCGAAATGAAGTACGAAAAAAAAAGGACCAGGCTATCCTAGCACACTACTGGCATGGGGTATCAAGCCCCAAACTACTGACCTAAGTTTGGGGCACACTGGTAGTGTTTGGCGCCAGGCCCCAAAATACATACCAAAATATTTGGCGCCCTGGTGGCGCACCACCCCACTCCCATACCTATAAATTTTGTGATTTTTTATACTCAATTTAGGATCCTAACTCTTTTAGAATGGGGGAAATTCTCGTAAAATCTTCTTGATTCTCAAACTCAACACAGATACATGAGGAATTCAACACAATCCCTTTAGGAAACACAACCTTTACTAGAGATTCACAACATACTAGAATTTGCAACCTGCGTTGTTCAAGAACTAAACGAAATGAAGAAACACTCAAGAACTCTTTCAGCAAAATGATTTATGGATAACTTAGATGTATGGAGTGAGGGCGGACAAGTCCATCACCATGAGAAGCCTTTCATACCTGGAAAAAATAATTTCTTGGCAAAAATCGATAGGTATGCTTAAAACCTATCTCTTTCTCGTCTTGTACTCTTATGTTATATTTTTAAGTTCTTAGCACCATGAAAAAGTCACTTAGAGTCTGATTAGACTCTTAATTGGGTGAAGAAAAATGTGCTAGGACTAGTGGGAAAAGGAAAAAGACCAAACTACCCTTTTCTAAAATGAATGAGATGCCTTAAAGAGAGAGGCTTCACTCAAACTGGCATAACTTTTTACTTCGAGGTCGAAATTAAGAAACTTAGTGGCATCGAAAAGAGGACTCAAAGATTTCAATTTGATATATCATGGGCCACCTAAATCATTGTGTGCTAAATGATATGGTCATTTGAAGTTGATCTAAAACTAAAAGATGAAGGCTACTTGTAAGAACCTCTCTTTAGCGCTTATTAAAATTCAAGGTCTTACAATGAACATTCTAATCAACACGTTTGTGGTTCAGTGACTATTCTGTTCTCTGCCTGCAAAGAAAGAAATCAACTATTATATCTTAATTAACTACCCATATTAGAATTACTGACACAAATCAATTAAATCAAACTTTCTGAAAAATATTTATTCATTTATTAAGTTAATCCTTTATCTTTACGCAACAATTAATTCAGATGACGAATATATATATATATATATATATATATATATATATATATATATATATATAAAATCCACGTGTAGGGTTTTCACGTGATAACTTATAAGCAAACATAAAAGGACGTCTTCTTTCTCATGACCGAGATATGGTTCTATCACTAATTATTAATTTATGAATGTGATTTTTCATTATCAAATTCATTATGAATATTTTGACTCATCATAAAGTCTTACCTTTTAATAGATTAAAATAATAAAATAAAATACGTGGATCATAATATTATATCAAGCTTAAGAGTATAATTACATGTAATGGACAAGAGATATTGTTTAATTAAATTCACAACCTAAACATATATCTCAATTTGGTTCGTTCAATACTTACTAAATGCACTAGCTCAAGAAATTGAGATTTTACCATTATCATAATTAAGATCGAATTATAATTTATCTTGTTCTGCATCAGACAACTTCATATTTGATCGTGAACATTTAATTTGAACTTATTAGAATCGGCAATTTAATCTTCTACTTATGAGTTAAATAACTCCATACACAAAATCGTCTACTATATATGAATGGGCACACATATAAACACAATGGCATAATCAAACAAAATCTTTATTAAACTCCCTCTATCTCAATTTTATGTGACACTTTTCGTTTTCCAAGACTCAAACAATTTAAGTTTGACTATAATTTTACGTGTGGAATCTTCACTCTTTTTGAAATAAAATCATATATTTATATAAAAGAGAACTCTAGGCCCGCTTATTTGGGCCCACCATAAACCAGGATTCCCTTCTAATTTATTTTATATTCAAAACTAGCCTTTCTTTTTCATGAAAAGTTGGTACTTTTTGTAAAGTTTTGAATTTTATGAAAAGTTGCGACTTTTATAAAAAGTTCCAAATTTTATGAGAAGTTGTGACCTTTTCGAAGGGTTGTAATTTTTTCAAAGAGTTGTGACATTTCCAATATGACACAATAATCATTTATTCACAATACCCTTTGTTGTCTATAAAGAGGAATTTTCTCTCATTATAAAACAACAAAAATCTGAACTTCTTCTTCTGGAGAGTTAAATTTTTGTTGTACTTTTTTTCCTGTTGAGTGACTCACTGACATCATTATTTTTGTATCAATTCACTGGTGAATAAAATTGTTTTATCATGAGATGATCTATTCCCTTAAACCTCGGGTACATTGTGCATTCAATCAGCTCGATTTTTTTCATTATTTTTCATTTTATTAATACAAATCCTGGTATGCTTTTTACAGTAATTGATTTATGTTTATATTATTAATTGTTATTTTTGAATACATGCTTTAAATTTTATTGTTTATGTTTATGCAAAGTTACTGTTATAAGTATTGGAGATTAAATAACAAACTTCAATTCACTATTCAGACAAGTTTTCTTTACCGAAAGTTTTGAAGGAACAATAACAGAACTCTTACAAATCTCTAATTTCTTCATCAACAATGTCATTCCTTCACATACAGGTGAGACTTTTTGTTCATTAAAAAATCATTTGAGAGTTATTAACTTTGCATGCCCATATTATTTGGCTTTTATATTGTAAGTTATCTATTTTTACTAAATTTTATCAGTGTGTATTATACATCCTTTAAGGATTGAAAGTTGATTGAAGTGTTGTATATGATCTCACTTTGACAAAGTTCATCCTTTAATATTTTACTTTTTTCCTTCTCAATCGACTCTTTTAAATATTTTTGGTGTGAGTTATGACTATTTTTGGCAAGCTTAATTTGAAAAATATGAATGAAAATCTACTATAAATAAAAGTAATATTTGAAGCTACAAAATGTGTATATTAACATAGATTTGTTGGTCTTCATGTCCCAAGTCATTGCTGAGCATTTGAGTTATCTAGGTTAGACTCATTTATAATTTTTTCATTTTCAAGAATATTTCTTTAACATGAGTCTATAATCAAACATTTTGATGTATTTGTACTTTCATAATGCAATAATTATAGGTACATATTTCTGAATAAGTCATAAATTTGCATTGATGAAGCATTTAGAAGGGCCTTCAGAGCAGCAGTTTCATGAAGAATGAATTTCTAAAAGGGTCAACAATATTATTTTGTTGTTATTTCAAATTTATTTTTCTCCTTCTATAAATTTTGTTAGAGTGACAAAGTAATCATAACGAAGAGTGTTGAAAGTTTGACCTCAAACAAGTAGATTTTCTCTATAAAAAAATTCATTTATGTTGTTGTGGTGTACATTGTTTAATGGTCTTCTAACCATAAAATTATCAGATTATATATTTTTCATGTTAAGAAAAATAGAAAAGTGACGTTTCATCGCTACATAAAAATATCACTCAATTTTAACAAGACATTATATTAGCAAACATATATTATGATAAATTATGTAAAAGATAAAAATAATTAGATATCAAGATATTTTTAATCATTCATTATATATTTACAATTGTTGAGATATTTGATGATTTCAAATCATTAAATTTCTGTTGAAATGTTCTAAAAACTACTAAAATTTACTTTTTTTCTTTTTTCTTATAATAGTCGATTATTGGAAAGGTTGATCGAAAACTTAGAAAAATTAGTTATGTCCGCGTGAAGCGCGGGTAAATTACCCAGTTTACATATATTTGTTAACTATGTAAACAGTTCTATAAGTCACAATAATTAAAAGATATATGAAAGATTACTGTCAAAGATAGACTTGTTTGAATCATTGAACTAGAAAAGTATCACACAAATTGGGACAGATGGAGTAATAAACAACATAAAATATAAAGTCTTTACAAAGAATTAAAAACAATACTATAAATCAACCACATGGTTAATAGTATGTCTCTACAATCTCTCCCTTACACTTATAACCCTATACCCACAGTGGCGTAGTCGGTATTTTTAATAAAGGGGTTCAAAATCTAAAAAAGACACACAAAGTAGCCCAAGGGGGTTCGACATCCATTATATGTACCTAAAAAATTATTTTAACTATGTATAAACAATATAATGTTTCGCCGAAGGGGGTTCGGATGAACCCCCTACTTGTAAGATGGATGTGACACTATCCGAACCCCCTACTTGTAAGGTGGCTTTGCCACTGTATACCCATATCCTTGGAACAATTGTAAAATAAATTCAAGCTTAGTCTACCCGACTTTGACCATGACTTGAAAGAGTATGTTTTAGCCCCTGTTTTTGAAAACTCAGGATCAGTTAGGGAATCTATTCTAGGACCGCTAGCGAGCCATAAATCTATCTTACTCTTCCTTGATCTCTTCTACATGCATGTATAATTTTAATAATCATTTCTTCCACATGCTTATCAAAGGCCTTCTGAGGTAAGTCTTTCATAAATGAGTCCGTCTGTTAGAACAAATGAACAAGAATGATAAAAATACAAGGAATCCAAAACGAAATTTTCTTGGCTTACAGACACGTTAATACGTTTCTTAAAGATAGTTGGAGTCTCTCCCATGAGCAATCGGAAAAATAAATAACAACTCTATCTTCGGAATTCAACTAACCCGCAAAACAAATAGTATTCAAAAATATTTCTCTTCTATTCTTGAATTGGTGATTTCACCTTTTGATTAATATCTCACAAGTGTTTTTCAAGGAAAAGTAATTTTTTTTAAATGCTTCTCTTTTCAACCAAAAGAAACTCAATTTATAGTAAAAAGGTTTTGTAAGAAAAAGACTTTAACTAAATTGTATTTATTATAGGTTCATGAATTAAAAGAAAAAAAAACTTATCTTTCAAAAACCCATAACGTAGAATTAAAAGCTTCTTCCAAAAGACCCATAACGTATACTTAAAACAAAAGTGAATGTTACAATTCACATTCATGTATTTTGTATATTTCAAAAAACTTTTAACGGAAGAATTTGTTTCAAAATTAATTAAAACACTAACTCTTACACCGTCAAACTGTTCTTCAATTCAATCTTCAAAATTCTCACATCACCTCTTTGAGTTATATCACAAATAAAGTGGTATTTTCTCTCAATTTGCTTACACCTTTTATGTCTTCTTGGTTATTATGAGTTAGAAATTGCACCACTATTATCATAATAGAGTGTGATGTGTGATTCAACCAAAAGGAACCACTCCAAGCTCTTTGGAAAGTTTTTGAGCTAAACAACCTCTTCAGCTGCCGTACAGGGAGCTACATATTCAACTTTCACGGTGGAATCTTGATGCTCCTTAAAACTATGGCTCCACCTCCAAGAATATACACATATCCTGTGGTAGATTTCTAGAATCTCTATTTGACTTAAAATTTGTATTTGTATACCCATTATGTACAAGATTGTCGGGGTGGAAAACAAGAATCTTATCCCTAGTTCTTTTCTAATACTTGATTATATGGTTGACTGCAATCGAATGTTCTTTCCTAGGGTTAGACTGAAATTTGCTAACCATGCCTACAAAAAAGCAGATATTTTGTCTAGTGCATAACATAACATACATAATACATCATTCATTAGAAGCGTAAGGGACCGTCTTTATCCTCTCTATCTCATCGGTTGTTTTGGGAGACTGGTCCTTTGATAAAGTAATTTTCCATGTATAAATCCCTTTTTGGCATTTTGCATGCTATACCAGTAAGAATAATATCAATATAAAGTGTTTGATATATGCCTAATATTCGTTGTTCGTGATTGATAATGCTCAAACTAGTCTCTAAAATCAATCCAAAGAGTAAGCAATCTTCATCAAAATAAATATTCAACTAAGAGTTGAGGTCGAATCCCACAGAGAATTTTGTCAAGAAATTTATAATGTAAATTCATTAATTTGTTGCAATAAAAACAAGTTGGTGGATGATTCCACCAAATTTACGACAAGGATTTGGTTATCAATAGTCATAATTAAACTACAATTTCATAAATTCAGAAAAGTAACAATTAATCTAGGGGTGTGGGGATTTGAAATCAATGTCACATAGGGATAATTTTTCTTGCTATATAATAATGAGCATTCATGGATAGGTGGGTCATCATCAATGACACTAATCTTCTTTCAATCTCGTAACATCAATTCAAAGAATCTTCTTTCCATCTCATATATATGCATAACTAAACAACACAATATGTTACACCACTCTCTCTTTCGGAGTAGAAATAGGGAAAATAGATTCAACTCATAATCTCAATTTTCAAATAAATTACATACATCAAACCTAAATTGCAAGTATTGAACTAATTATCCACTTTAATCAATCTTTTTTTTAACATGAATCGGAGATCGAAAGTAGAAATTATGTTTGCAACCTTAACCCATAAGTCAACACCCTGCAAATTTGCTCAAATCCATTTATGAAAAGAAACAAAATAGAGCATAGCACAATACCAGTACATTAAATCAACACCTAATCCCATAATTGCAACCCTAGTCATTGGGGTTTTAGCCACGTCCATTACAAACTATAAAGAAATTATATCTTGCATTAAAGCAACCATGGATAACATGAAATTAAGCAATTACAAAAAATGCCCACTTTAAATTTGTCAATTTTCAAGAGTAAAGTTGAAAACCCCCAAAACTAGAAAAGTATTCTTCATAAAATGAAAGTGTTTCTCTCTCTAACAATTTTCTCATTTACACACATCAAAAACTATGAACCACACTGAGAGACTTTACATTCCCTCTCCTCTAGGCTATTTATATTTTTCCTAAAATTTGGCCCAAAACGTAATGCATCGTCCATCAAGCGACGTTAGTTAGGCCTGTCGATCACATTAGGTGAATCACCAATCACTCTTGCCTTTCTCTTTCGTAGGGTTCAAGTGTTTGAACCTCAGTCAGCGGGCTCGTTTGTGTTAGCCTTTCGCATTCGGTGGATTGCTGAGTGTGAAACACAATTACAACCTTTCTTCGCTTTTCAAGCCTTTAATTTTTCTCTAAGTATTGTCACCTTCAGTGATGGTCACCTTGTTGTCCCTTTGCATTAGATGAGTCGTCGTCCCTTCTTGAGTTCGCTGACCTGCCTCAGTTACTTCAGTTATTCTGTACTTTCAATTTGGGCCAGGACGTACCCATTGGGCGATCTGTCCTTCTTGTTAGGCGATCAACAATGTAGGGTTTACACTTTTTTCATGTTTTTGGTCATTTTTTCGAACATTCATCCTTTCCTTGTCCCCTATCCTTCATAGATGCAAATAATCAAAATATCATTACAATAGGACATAAATAGGCATTGAGGGCACTAATTATTGAGCTAAATAGGTCTAAACTGAGTGTAACTCTATCACTCATCAACATCCCTAAGTTAAACATTTATTTATCCTCAAGTAAATCAAGAACACAATAAGTTCAACAAGAATGTCTACAATAGTTCCAAATGAGAGCTAATATATAAGTGTTATTACAAGAATGCTCTCAATAACATGCTACACTCAATCATGATCAAAAAGGTTCAAATGATTACTAGTCGGTATCAAACCAAGATCAACCTCACTATAGCTTATTTTCTAATACAAGACCATGTTTCAATAAATGCATTAAAGTACCACTCACACTACACCATTTTAGGCCTACGGCTACACTAAATCGGAGCAACGCTTGAAAAGTGTTGCCTAAAATATTTTTGGGAACACTTTTTAAATGTAGCCTAATTTTTTAACTTTTGGCAACGATAATATTGGCAACAATTATAAAGTGTACTCTTTAATGATATAGACTACACTTTATAAGTGTTGTCATAGTATGAAATAAATAGCAACAATTATGTATATAGATGGCCACACTTTTAAAGGGTCTTATTTTTATAATTGTAAAAACAACACTTTAGAAGTGTGGCCTAAATCTTTTACTAAAATATTAGATTCCCTCTAACATTTTTAATTCTCCCTCTCATTTTTACTGACCAAAAAAGCAATTAATAAAACATTTATAATTGGTAAAATCTTTTCTCTTTTTGCAGATAAGTTTTACTCTCTTTCTAGAACTGATGAAAGGGCACAAGCTGAAGATTTCTCCATACCTACGATTCTCTTTTCGAAGAGATGAAGCTAAAGAACAGAAGATCGTAGAATACACTTCTCTCTTTCTTCAAAAATGCTTTTCTCTGGAAGAGCTGAAGAACGAAGAACTAAAGAGCGCAAGTTGAAGATTTGAGGAGCTGAACTGAAGATTTCTCCTTTACCTATGATTCTCTTCTCCCTGAACTGAAGAGTTGAACTCAAGATCTGAGCTTAGCTGAAGTTTTTTTCCAAGTGTAAGTACCGATTCCTTATTATTCTCATTATTTTTGTCAAGATGTTAGAGGATGATGGCAGAATAACAGTGTATTTGTGTACATATTCAAGATTGACAGAAGATTTTTTTCCCTTTTAAGTTTGGTATTGTTTTTGTCATGAGATTTTGCCACTGCCTCAAATTTCACAATGTATTTGTGTACACATTCTTGTAGATGTTAATGATTTTCTTGAAAATAGTTCAATGATTTGAAGTTGGCTACAAGAAACTAACTTTAGACCAGAATCCCTTCTCAGTGAAGGGTTTTTTGGTTGTGTCTAAGGGGTGGATTGAACAGAATGGGACGACACCCAGGCTTATTGTTGTTGTGAAAACTCTAAATTATGTCACAAAGAATGGCTGGTTTTCTGCTCTCTTGATCTTATTTAAAAGCTTATGTTGTATTGTTTGTTTTTGCTTTATTTTTTTGTTTCTTTAATTTATGTTGGTTACTGTATTGAAGATGATCAAAGGATTTTGGTTTACAGATTTATGCCATGTGGAAGCTTGGAAAACTATCTGTTCAAGAGTATGTAGTTGACCCTTTTCTAATATGCTTTACAATGTTGCATTTTTTGAATTTTGATTATATTTGCAGATGTATCTTTCTCGGTGGGAGGATGCCAAAAAACAGGTATAATTAAGTAAAACTATTTTTTTTGATACAAAAAACAATACATATAGTCATTGGAAAATATGATTCATTGATTTGATTCTAATAGAGATGGAAAGGTACTTCTCTCCTTCAACAGATACTAAGCCTCGAATGAGTTTGAATTATCTTTTTCGGATTGTGATCTGCATAAGTGTTTATTCTGTAGTTACTCTTTGTTCACTGCTTGTGACCTTTGTGAGCTTCATTTTTCTTTTAATTTTGATAGAATGAAATTTGATATGAAATTTTGCATTTTAATGTGGATCGTAACCTATGTAGTCGAGATAGTAGTACTAGAAATTAAACAAAAAAGATGGAGGGTAAATCTCTCAACCCCAACTCTTATGGAGAACAAAAACAATGTAATCTCCCAAAAAATATCTACAGAATCTATTTGTAAGGTCAATGGATTCCTCGAAAGCATGGGGCTCTTCAACCTTAACTTTCCTATTAGACTGTGTTCCCTATTAGAGGAGCTTAGAAACTTGTGTGTAAATGAACTGTCTTTGTTTTGTTTTACAAATAAAGTGCCTATGCAAGACACTGATGCAATTTCCACTAAAACGGACAACAAGAATTCTCCATCTAGGATATGCAGTTGCTGGTTAATGTAGTGTTGCTGTCAAAGTTATTACTCTGATCCATCTCTTAAAATTCCTAGCTTTCAAATCGTGTTCAAAATATAGTGATTGTTCAATCTAACTATTAAAATGCATATTGGCTGAATATATGGTTCGATCATTGAGGACATATTAACAGGCTTCAAAATGCAGTGTCATGGCTGGATAGACTATCGTCAGTGTGAGTGTTCTCATGCACAGTTCTTTTCAGCTCCTTCTTGATTGTTGGTCGATCATGCATAGAAAGATCAATGAAATTATTAGAAGTAGGGACTGTAGAAATAGTAGTTATACTTGTGTAATAAGTCTGTTGTTGCTGCAATGTTTCGTTAGGATTAGGGACTGTAGAAAGATCAATGATTTTGCCTAGCAATTTTTTGAGTAGTGGTTGACATTGGGTAATTGACAGTCTTTGTTATCTAACTTTGTTGTCCACTGTGTGCCATCCATATAGTGCAGGGAAGTAGAATTCTAATGGCAATGTAATGCTTTTTATATGGTTGTGTATTGTTTGATCAGTCATTGAGATCCCCCCTTACATCAGCACAACCGGCCTTGTTGGTTGTGCTGCATTCTTCTGCTCCACAAACTAGTTTGGAACTCTCTGTTGGTTGGCCATTCATTAGTGGGCTGTAAATATTCCCAGTAAGCATTGCGAATGGTTTGGGTCTCAGACTATTTTTTGCAGCTGATTTATGTTTCACGTTATGAAATTCTGCCTCCTTTTGCAGTGGTGGGAATTCAACAATAGACTTCTCAATTATCTCTTTTTGTATTACCTCTTGTTTTTCATCTTGTCTAGGTTGCCATTGTTGTACTATTTTCTGAAGCAAAATTATGCATATGCCTAAGGTACTGCATATTCTGCATATGCCTAAGGTACTTCATCACTGTCGTCCTTGCTGCTGAATCTAACTATGAAATAGTCATCACTTGATAATAAACTTTTGGTTTAGCTATGTAGTTCCATTGACTAGCTATATATCGTTCAGTTGTGCCACTTATAATTTTATTTTGAATGTGCAGGAAAATGCCGGTAATTGAATTTGAATTTTGGCAAGAAGTAAACTCGATCTACTGTAGCGAATGATGAAGAGTTTTTGTACTATTGTCATATACGTTTGAATTACGCATTTGTTTTTTTTTGGAATTTATTGATATTAAAGATCTTTAAGCAATCACTTTCTAAGTTTTGGTTGTATAAGACATGTTTCTTGAAGTTTATTTGAAATATATAGCTTCGAATTAATTATTAGTTAATTTTGTGTATATATATTTACACTTTATAAGTGTTGCTCTAGATGAGATATAATGTTACACTTTATAAGTGTTGCTCGAGATGAGATTTAAATGTACACTTTCTAATGTACACTTTACAAGTGTTGCTTTAGATGACCTATAAAAGACAACACTTTGTAAGTGTTGCTGTAGATGAACGATAAAAGGCAACACTTTGTAAGTGTGACTAATAACACTGCAAAGGCAACACTTTTAAGTGTAGTCTAATAAAAAAAATGTGTCGTTAATGCCCTGCAACAAAGCGTGCCCTTATACCTCTTTGGCTACGCTTTATAAGTGTAGCCAAAGATGGCAACATTTGAAAAGTGTTGCCTAATGTCAAAGGTTACGCTGCTTTAGGCAACCCCCTAAAAAGTGTTGCTGAAAGTCCAAAAGTGTAGCCTTTTTTCAAAGGCCACACTTTTTGCTAGTTTTGGCTACACTTTAGTGGTGTTGTCGTAGGCCTAAAATGGTGTAGTGTCACATTAATAACGATGTTATGCTCTCTTAAAGCAAATAATAAAGAAGTAAGGAATCAACACAACTCTCACTTTCCCAAAAGAGAAATATATTCAAGCTTCATCACGTACGTTTGTCCATATTTTTCAATCAACACACAACCTAGTTCGTGCAACATCTCAAGCGTATTTTAGGCTTGTAATTGAGATGAGGGTTAAGATATCGTCAATTGGGCTCAATGACTTCACATTTTTGAAGCATGGTTGCAATCATCTCACCTCTTCTCAAGATATTTTCATCTTTTTTCATTTGAGAACTGAAACTTTTATTTGTCAATAATTTTATTGCCAACCCTTCTTATTTCACCAAACTCTCTTTTTCATTTCAATTTTTCAGAAGTTTCTCATCACAATATCTTCTTCTTTTTTTATATGAAGGGCCTTTTTGTTTTTGTAACATACTTCAAAGTTCTGTCTCATCTCATCTTTCTTTGTTTTCTACTTGTTTTTCCTTCCCCCTTACTTTCCACACCCCAACTACGGATTTTGGCCTAAGTTTTCTATTTAAACAAACAAATACTTCAAAAAGGATTTTGGGTGAGATGTTAGAGACGGTTTGGCTCAAGAGGTTTCCATATGGTTCTCCACAAATAGTTTGGAGTCAAATGGTGTCAATATGGATGCACACTCTCACAAGGTAGTCACAACTCACAACAGGATATGGAAATTTGTGCTCCTCTAAAAATTTCTGCTAAAAATCAATCCTTACACCTACCAAGGCTAGACAGTTGGACTAACTAGAAAAATTAGAAGATTTCACAAGTATGCTACCAAGTAAAGCCTCACCATACATGGCTCTTCAAACACAATCATTTTGAACATCCCAAAAAGATCAAAAGCTTATGTGTGATGTTCTTTGTAAGGCTCACATCAAAACACACTCAATACAAGATTAAAAAAATTCTCAAAAGTGCAACCACATTGATTTCTTCCTTGCAGCTACGAGTGACAAACAAGTCGAGTTGAGCCAATATGAGTCAATCTAAAATGAGTTGAATAAAAAAATGATAAAGCACTCAACTGACTCACATTTTAAATGGGTAAATTACCCAATGGATATATGGGTACCCCGTATTATAGTAGAGATCTTGTTAAAAGTTTTATAAAAAACTTTTTAAAGTTTTTATCAATCCACCTTCCCTATCAGCCCCCCTACCCCCCCTATCAAAGAAAAATGTAAAAAAATAGTTCATTTTTCATAAAAATAAAAAAAAATAAAAGTGCTTTTTTTAACCCAATCCCCCTACCAGCCCCCACCCCCATTCCAAAAAAATGTAATTTTTTAAGTAAAATATTAATTTTTATATAAAAAAAACTTAAATTTCTTTTACCATCCCAACACCTATCCCCCCTCCCCCCTCCCAAAAAAATGTAAAAAATAAAATAAAAAGTCTTTCTACCACCCCCATCCATAACCCCCATACCCTTAACCTCCTACCCCCACACCCCATCCCAAAAAAATCTAAAAATATTCTTTAAAAAATTACAACCCCCTTCCCCCACTCCCCCCCGCCAGCCTATCCCAAAAAATGTAAAAAGAAATATAGAAAAAACAATTTTTTAAAAAGACTTTTTTTACCACCCACCCCTATCAGTTTTCTTTCTTTTATGAATGAACATTCTTTACGCATATTATCCATTTTACTATCCACTTTTAAATGAGTAAATAGGAGTATTATTCGGTTTTACCCAGATTTAAATGAGTTGAGTACCCCAACCTATTTAAAATGGGTAAATATGAGTAGATAGATACCCATGTAAATTATCCATTCCTCCACCTCTACGTGCAACAAACACTAAACAATATGTTCATCATGAGTTCTATTCAAGACATCAATATTAAACACAATCAATTCTCAAATTATTATAAATGAAAACTCAAGCATTTCACGATTTCCAAAACACATGGGGCAACACACGCCATTAAATAGGTAGTCACATAAGCGCCCATAATATTTTAGCCAAAAAACATTGGACGCACATATCACCCAAAATTCACGGACTATAGCACACGAAAAATGAAAAATCCTTATTTCCTGTATCGAGTCTCGTTTGAACTTGAAAATATCAATACTTGTCCCCTTTGAACCCACACACTCCATTAAATAAGACGTCACGGATGCGCACAAAATAATTCAGCCAAAAAGCTCACGGGTGGACATATCACCCAAAATTCATAGACTATATCACACGAAAAATGGAAAATCCATATTTTTTATTTCTGGCCTCACTTTAACTTGTAAATGCCAACATTTTCTACTCTAAACATGTAATACTCGGGAGTTGGAAAGTATAAAAGGAAAGAAAAATACAAAATTTTGTTGTCATCATTGAATTGCAAATCACATCTATGGACCGTAGGATGTTCTACGGGCCGTAGAAGGGCAACCGCAAAAGTTTGTGGGGTTTTGGGAAATTAAGTGTCACACCCCGAGCCTACACCCTGGATGTGGTTGCCACTCTAGAACCTTTGCTGGCCCCAAACAAACCCTTGGCCTGGCTCAATACACAGCGGAATACATACTCAATAAAAGATGAACTCAAATGTAAAGCTTTAACTCAAAAGTTTCAAATAATAAACTCAGAATATAATACAATATTCAACTATCCAGATATAGGCAACTAAAGTATTTAGAACATTTAACAAAGAAATGGAAAAGACTCCTCAAAACACTAATATCTATCTATGAAGACTCTAAATGACAAAGATGGAAGTCGGGACAAAGTCCACGACATCCTAACCAAAATGGAAAAGCAAATGGAATCTTCCGGAAGCAAGGAGGCTTACCAAAGCTAACTCGAACTGCAAGTGGTGTCAAAAAAGTGCCTGTTGATGACCCTAACCCCATGTATATGCATCATGAAATAATGCAGGACAAATGACATCAGTACATTGAATGTACGAGCATATAAGGGAAACAATGAACATAACCTGCAAGTTTTAACGGATAAAAGGAAACCATACTCACCTCAACTCAACTTGACTCAAGGATACTCATGAGACTCAAAGATACTCAAGAATTCAAAAGTACTCAACTCAGTTCAAAATAAAAGCAATAGTAAGATGCATTATAAATAAAGCTAATAAAATAATAATTTGTAACTTAATGTATTTTAAAATATAATAAATCTCTTTTACTCTTAATTTGGAGATTCTCTAACCGATAACTATGAGCTATGTGATGATACAACATTTTACCCACACTGCCAGAACTGTCCTATACCTTGCTGGAGTATTACACATCCTCAACTAAGTGGATCTACTAAGCTAATCTTAAAAAGCAATAAGTAATCATATAAAAAGTATGACCATTTCTAACCATATTGGCTACATGGTTTATGAGGACTTTGAGCTGTTTGAAGTCGTCTCCATATCGAATCTCAATACTACTCCCAATAATATAACTCAGGTCGTATGTTCAAAAATATTTCCTTATCCTCAAAAATTTTGAGATTATTACTCAAAAGGTTCTATTAAAAGAGATTATACTCAAAATATCCTCATGAACACATTTGGAAATCAATGTTTCCTCTCACTTGTAATGTAAAAACATTTATTAGTAGGAATACTTATTCCTCATATATTCATTTAAAAAAAATAAAACTCAACAATCCTCATCCTCCTAATTTTTCAATATCTGAAGGTGTTTTGATAAAGTAGATTATGAGTTGGATTTGCCTTCAGATATGCAAGCTGTGAATCTGGTGTTTTATGTTTCATTGTTGAAAAAGTGTATTCGTAATATCCTTCTCCAGCCTTTTGTACCAGTAACTTCTAGCAGATCACGGTATATCTTAGTGGCTTCCAGGTGAATAGAATACCAAAAGTGTGAGCTTAAGATAAAATTCAGTGTCTCATATCATCCACATTCGGAACACACAAATGACCTTTATAACGAAGACACCATCTCCTCTTTGGGAGAAATCCTTAATAGCCTTATTAAGTATCGCTTTCTTCAGTTCCATGCCATTCTATTTTGTTAATGCATCAAAGTGTTTTACAGATTCATCATGTTCTATTAATACGCTTATAATTCATTAGTTACGTAATCATTACATCCAAAGTACTAACCCCAAACTTTTTGACAATATTGTTTGATAATATAGGTTTTGATGCTTAGTATCTAGCTCATGGTTACTACTATCTCCTGTAAGTAGAAGCCGAGTTAGTAAGTCATGTTCTTCCCAAGGACATAATTATGTTCTTTTAAGCCTTTTACTTTCAATATTAGACCATTAGAGTTAGTTAGGGGTATGTGCTAACAACTCATCTACTAAAGGATTTTCAGAAAATTAGTTAAAATTCAGCTCTGTGTACTCAGATGTTCATCTATTGATATTTTCAAACCACTTCAGTGTAGTTCCACATTTTCTTACCTTTAGTCATTAATTCATGTTATCTTAGTATCATGCTAGTCCACGAGGTTAGATTGGGGTCACTAGTGGCTCTAAGTACCATGTCGCAACTAATAGAAAGTCTCGGGTCATGACAAACTTAGTATTAGAGCATGAAGTTCAAGTGTCTTACATTGTCTGAAAGCCAAGGTTAAGTATATTCTTGTTTATAGGTGTGAAGTTCTTCACATCAATGAATAAAAGGCGATGAAACATTTTAAGAAATACTTCACTTTGTTCAGAATCTCAATTGTGCTATAGAGTTCAACTCTATAAAGTTTTGTTATAATTTCTGCTTTACATGTTTTCAGAATCATGCTTTCGAGAAGATCATATGTTAAAAAACAAGAAGGGACATACTGGAAGTGGAGGATATTTTCGACCTAACAGGGTATGAGAAAGTGAAACTACCATCTAAATACTTGGCTATCCTTACATAAACAAAAGGCTCGTTGCTATTGATTGTGAAGCTTTGATCAATAAGATGAGTATTAAGTGGATAATTAGGGTTCTAAAAACTTGTACTATGCAGGTCGAATAAGCTTGTAAACTCAGTCCTAATTCAAGTACACTCTTACTGGTCTGTTATACTAATATTTCCTAAGCGAGAAATAAGAAGAATCACTGCAATTTGTCATAGCTTTCTATGGACTTGTTGTGCAAACCTAAGAATGAGGGAGGGTTGGAGATTATAGAAGGGATAACATCGAACGAAACAATTGTGACAAAGTACGTCTGGCATATTGCAAAAAGAAAACACACTGTGTGGGTGAAATTGGTAAATCGTGTATATAATAAAGGTTCAGATTGGTGGCAGTACTAGGTATGTTCATAATGGGTGGCTCAAAAGAGAAGGGAAATATAGTGTCAAGAGTTACTATACGTGGAAAAGGGGACATGGAGAAGATTGACCATTTTGGAGAGGGGTATGGAACACTAGCTGTATCCCTTGTTGTTCATATTGTGTTCCTAAGATACTTTAAACAAAACTTTGAATAACTTGGTAAGACACAACAAAGTTTAAGAACATTTACACAACTAGAAAATTAAACTAGCAGAGAAAATAGAACTAGAAACAGATTAGAAACGTGTACAAAATATTTTTCTTAAAGTAGAAAATCGTTGTCAATTTATGTTCAAAGAATATTACTGATTCCAACAAACTTTGCAGAAACATGAAGTTACCAAAGTTATATGAACCAGTGAATAACAGAAGAACAACAATTAATTGACAAATCTAGAATCTGTAACACATACTAGAATCTGGTGAATTAGAAAGAAGATCAAGCCCACTGAATGCACATTGTCCCCGTAAGGAAATTATTCCCCTCTAGTATCCGAGGTTTGATTTGGAATATGTCCTCCCAGTATAGAATGATCTCAATCACCGGTGTATTGATACCAAAACGCTAGAGTAAGCGAGCCACTCAACGACAGTAAAGTACACTTAGAATACTATATTTAGTAGTAGTAGAAGAAGTCCAGAAATTGGTTCTTTTTTTATTATATAATGAGAGGAAATCCCTCAATTTATTAAAAACAAAAGGTAGTTTGAAAAGGATCTTATTGTGCCTTACCGGAACGGTCACAAACCTTTGAAAAAGTCACAATCTTTCGGAAATATCACAACCTTTCATAAAAGTCACAAACATTTTATAAAAGTCGCAACTTTTCATAAAAATCGCAACTCTTCATAAAAGTCGCAACTCTTCATTTTCCATTCACACCTTTTAAAATCCAACAATCCCCCGCATGAATGGGGAATGACTCATAGACAAAGAACGGACAAGCATTTGTAATTTACAAGAAAGAATTAATTGCATATGGATAAGTAGGTTTCCCCTTGGACTTTCTGTAGTAAACATATGTCGGATATACTCGGTCAATCGGTAGATGCGATATATTTGAACCGTCAAGATTCGGTGTATACCTAAACAACTATATGTCACACAATTAACCCTTTACCGTTTATTGTTCTTACAGTATTGTTCGTTTCAGTCATGAACACCTCATGGTTTCATGAGTGTATAGAGAATAGGCTTTTGACAATAATTCTCTTTGAAGAGGCTTACACTTCACACTCACATAGGTGATTTTTAACCATGTTATTGCGTAGATACACTATTTGGTCAAATTGTCAAACATAACAAATTATTAAAAACATTAAGATTTATAACTCATTAACAAGACTTAATGTTGTATCCTTGTTCCTGAGCATTGTCTTCATCATGACAATGGATTGAGTTTGTTGACAATGTTGAACCGGCAGTCACAACATTATTTTTCTCCTTGAATCTAGCTCTTGGGATTTCCAATCTGTTAGATAGAGTTACCACCATGATGACTTGTCCTAAGCTGTAAACACATTCCATTAGATGATATTTTAACTTCCTGTCTAGTTAGGCCTTTTTGTAAGTGGATCCGACAAATTATCTTTTGACTTTACATAGTCAATTATTATAATTCCACTAGAGAGTAATTTTCTATATGTATCATGTTTATGTCCTATATGACAAGACTTTCTGTTATACATCATGCTTCATGCCCTACCTATTGCATCTTTGACTATCAAAGTGTATGCATACTGATGCCAATGGTTTAAGCCAAAAATGAATTTCTATCAAGAAATTTTGGAGTCTTTGAACTTATTCACCGACCTTATCTAAAGCACCTAGCTCAGAGATCATTGTAGAGCAAGCGATACATGTCTCTTTTGAAATATTTCCAAGAGATTGCTCCACTACAAAGATTAAATATATATCCACTCGTGCATTTTCCTTCATTTGTCCGGTGATCCAATTTGCATCACTATATCCTTTCAATAATGTTGGATATTGTTTTAATGAAAGGCATACTTTTAAGTATTTCTTAAATACTTCAAAACTCTATTTATTGTCATCTAATGACTTTGATTGGGATCACTCGTGAACTGACTCAGTTCAATAATAGAAAATGATATCTGATCGCTCATACTTCGTGATATACATCATATTTCCCAATACACAATCAGAATCCAATTGTGAGTCACTTTCGCCTTCACTCTTTCGAAATGAAAATCTCACATTTATTGGAGACTTGAAAATATTGGAATCCACATATTTGAAATAGTAAAGTACCTTATCAACGCAATGTGATCGTGAAAATGCTAAACATTATGGAGCTCTAAGGATCTTTATACCTAAGAACGCATCATCAACTCCAAGATTTTTTATTCCAAACTTGTTTTCTAGCATACGTTTCGTAACACTTATGTCATTAGTGTCTCTATTGATGATCAACATATCACCAATATACAAAAAAAAACAATGACCTTGTATTTTTAATGTGAACACATTTATCACTTCCATCATTCTTATATTCATTTGTCAACATGGTTTGGTCAAATTTCTTATGTCATTTTTTGGGTGCTTGTTTTAGTCCATAATGTGACTTAACAAGTTCGCACACTTTATTTTATTTTCCAAGAATCACAAAACCGTCGGGTTATTCCATGTAAATTTCTTCCTCCAATTCTCCGTTTAAGAGAGTTGTTTTCACATTCATTTGATGAATTTGAAAGTCATATACCACAGCTAACACAATCAACATCCAAATAAATGTTATTCTAGTTACTGACGAGTAAGTATCGAAAAGATCAAGACCTTGTTTTTGTCTAAAACCTTTGACAAAAAATCTTGCTTTATATTTATAAACCGTTCCAATGAATTTCATTTTCCTTTAGAGGATTCACTTTGACCCTAAGGTTTATTTCCTTGAGGAAGATCAACCAACTTCAAATAAGATTGCTCAAGATTAAACCAGTCTCACTAATGGTACCATCTATCCAAAAGGATGAATCTACAGAAGACACAAAAAATATTAAAAAATAATATTCGAAGGAAGTAGATGTCCTTTGACATTTACTACGCCTCTGAATCTTTTTATTAAGTACATTCTACTTTTGTTCTTCCCAAGGTCGTTTAGACCTTTCACTAGACTATTCAAGTCTAACCTTACAATCCATAGTCTTAGTTCCTATTATAATCCTTTTAGGAATAGGAACGTTGACTTTGGCTAGACACTCTCATAGTTTGAAATATTTCAAGATGGATTTCCTTCTTTCCAATTTCTCATATGGAATAGATTGTGTCCCAAACTGACAAAACTTTTTATTGCTTTCTTTCTGAAAAGACAACACTTTTTTTCATTCCCTTTTGTAGTAAGGATAGTTCATCCACACAAGTTTTGTGATAAACCTGGACTTGTAAGTAATGCATCCATCATTTTCTTGAATTTGTTTTTCATTTGATTGATGTGAATAGGGCAACAATTTGACGAATAATTTCACTTTTCAAACATATTTCTGCAAAATGAGATTTATACTCTCCATCCCTATCACTTGTTATCTTTTTCCCAACTGATTTTCAACTTCAATATTATATTGTTTAGACGTTTCTATTGCTTCATCCTTACAATTCAGCAAATAGACCTAGTCGTTTCTAATGTAATTGCCAATAAAAGTAACGGGATACTTTTTTCCACCACGAGATGGTGTTGACTTCATATCACAAATATCAGTGTAAATCAATTCTAAGGTATTAGAAGTCCTTTCAACAGATTTATAAGAATGCTCAGCATACTTAGATTCCACACAAACTTGACATTTTTGTATTTATTACACTCAAAGTTAGACAAAACTTGTAAGTTGATCAGTTTTCCTTACAAGATTTTATAATCGACATGTCTCAAATGTTCGTGGCATAAACAGTTTGACTCAAGCAAGTACGAACAAATAAAAATATTGAGTTTGAAAAGCTCTCCGCAAGGTAGCTTTTCCTCACAAATATTTTGTTCCAACTTCTTACAATTTTGTGTGATACAAACATTGTTTAGAGTCATCACCTTTTCAAATGTCCTTTTCGAAAGAATCTTTCTGTAACTTTCAATTTGATTGTTATAGAACTACCCATGAACAAAGTTTCATCGGGTCGAAGAAAGGTGATAAAGTCCAAATACTTCTTTTATAAAACATGACAAATAAGTATTCAACAATATTCATGTCTATGCAAACAATTATATTTAATAGACATATCTTATCATGAAAATTCACAACATTTTAAGTAACACTTTGTCATAAAAGAAAACAATTATTTAAAAAAAACGTGTGTATATATATATAATTTTGTAGTTTCATACTAGTCACACCATATACTAGTAAAAGAGAAACTCAATAACAAAAATATCAAATATACTCCAAGAATTTTATGGGTCTAACATAATACAAAAGTATCATTGAATTTCATATCTTGTTCTCCGAATTTAAATTAGATACTAAGTCTAATATTATCTTTGTCATAAGCAAAGAACCCCCACATTTTAAATATGATCTCAAAAAATATTTTTCAAGTATTTGAAAATACTTTTTCCACATATTTTTTTCATACTATCAAAATGCCATCGGCAATATGAAATTTCATTTGTAAACATTATTCTACGAATGAATTATAGCACTTCAACTCTCTTTGACAATCTCTACACAATGTCAAAGTTCATTTCATAGAGGCACAAAATCACAAACTCTAAGTCACTGGTATTTTTGACTATCACAAATAGACATACCACTTAATAAATACTAAAAATAAGGGCAAAAAATTAGTACAATTTATTTATATATAACGTTGAAGTTTATAGAAAATCAATAGTACAACACTGACTTATTATGTGAAGTTTTCATATTCTTCAAACCAATTGCATAGTCCAATTTATCCTAAGTAGAAAACAATTAAAGTTTTTAGTCTACAACAATCAGATACAATCAAATTCACAAGGAGTAGAAAACTACAAGAGTGTTTTTTCTCCAAGCAGAACAAAACATATTCTTAGATTATCACATAGAAATATTTTTCTTTTCAAATAGTCTTCCAATAATAACATTTTGACATACTATTTTATCAAACAAAAATAGCATATCTCATTCTGCAAACTAGTAAATTTTAAAGGCAACACTATTTACCAAGGAAAATTCATTCAAAAAAACATACTATTTGCAGAACTTTTTCCAAAGACACGCATGATAAATATCAAAAGTGATAACCTTTAGAAACTATTTTCCTTCTTAGATAAATAATAAAAAGGTTAACTGATGTAATATTTAACCGGAATACCATCAATTCTTCTGGTATATTCTCACTTCGACATTGCTAAACAAAGCACTGAATTCTAGAGAAGTAATACATTTATGTTCTACTTCTGTCATTTGTTTCTCTCAATCAATAGAATAAAAGAAATATCAACAGTATAATAATTTCCTTAAGATTGTTGTTCATCTTGTACTTCTAAGATACTTAGAACAAAACTTTGAAGAACTTAACAAGACACAACAAAGTTTAAGAACATTTTCACAACTAGTTAATTAAACTAGGAGAGAAAACAGAATCAGAAACAAATTAGAAACAATATACAAAATATTTTTCTTAAAAAGGAAAATCTTTTTCGATCTGTGTTTAGAGAATCTTAGTGATTCCAACAAACTTTGCAGAAATACGAAGTTACCAAAGTTTAATGAACCAATGAATAACAAAAAATAGTTCACAAATCTAAAATCCGTAACACATACAAGAATCTGGAAAAACAGAAAGAAGATCAAGTACACTGAATGCACAGTGTCCCCTTAAGAAAATTATTCCCCTCTAGTATCCAAGGTTTTATTTGGAATGTGTCCTCCTAGGATAGAAGGATCTCAATCACCAGTGTATTCACCCGAAATGCTGGTGTCAGCGAGCAATTCAACGGCATTAATGTACACATAGAATACTAGATTTAGTAGTAGAAGAAGAAATCCAGAAATTGGTTCTTTTTTATTATAAAATGAGAGGAAATCCCTCAATGTATAGAAAACAAAGGGTAGTGTGAAAAGATTCTTATTGTGCCTTACCGGAAAGTTCACAAACCTTGGGAAAAGTCACAATCATTTGAAAAGATCACAACCTTTCATAAAACTCACAACTTTTCATAAAAGTCACAACTTTTCATAAAAGTCGCAACTTTTTTATAAAAGTCGCAATTTTACAAAAGAAAATGGCAACTCCTCATAAAAGTCGCGATTCTTCATTTTTCATGCAGACCTATTAAACTCAACATCCCTCAGTATCGATTCACAATTTGGTTAGCTATGCATGAAAGATAACTAATCAAAGAAAGACTAAAGGGAATAGGGTTGATCATTGATGTAAAATGTGAATTGTGTGGAACAAAGACGAGAATATAGAGCAACAATTCTTCAAATGTGCTTTCTCTCAAGCATATCTACAAACATAATTAAATGGCTTCAAATAAATATATTTCAGCAAGATATAAATGGATGGTGGAATAAAATTGCCAGAAAGGCTGTTGCGAAATTAAGCAAAGCATTTCTATAGACAATCACAATAGCAATTATCTATCACATATGGGGCATGAGAAATAAAGCGTGCTTGATACAACAAGTCTCAAGACCAAGATAAGTTGCAAGCAAATGCAAATGGAATGTACAGAAAAGATACTTGACGTACTAAATAGAAAACACATATGTAAAGATAGATAACAACAGAAAATAGGTTGAAATGAATGGGAGAAGAGCAGTGAGTAATAGGAGATGTAGATATGATAGGTAACCAAGAACTAGCTAGAATACTATCTTTTGTTTTTTCTTTAGGATCTGAGATGGATGTAGTTTTGTTGTTTATATTGTGAAAAAGAATATGTTGGTTGATAGACCTAAAAAGGGAACAATAAGGATGAGCAACAAGCACCTCCATGTCACCTTTGGTTGAACATGTCACTCACCCGAGTTTAGAGCTGCTTTCCATGCACTAGCCCAAGATATAACTGCTTAGGCTAACCAAGAGGTTGTTGACCCTAGTCAACCCCAATGTGAGTAGGGATGCAACTAGAGTGTAGGAATTCATTCGGATGAACCCTCTACGTTTCAATATTTGAAGGTGGATGAGGATCCACTAGAGTTTATTAAGAAAATTTAGAATATTACTGAGATTATGGGTGTCACTCCGGATGATAGTGTAGATTTGGTCATTTATCATTTTAACGGGGTGGCTCAAACTTGGTTCAAGCAAATTGAATGAGGGAAGGGTTATTGGTGCTGGCCTAATGGACTGGAATATTTTTAGGCTGATTTTTTTTACGGACTACTTCCGCTTGAGGTGAGAGAAGATAAGGTCCCAGAGTTCATAAATTTGAGGTAGGGTAACATGAAAATTCAGGAGTATTTTTCAAGTTTATTCATCTTTCCAAGTATTCTACGACTATGGTGACCAATCCCAGGGTCCGCATGAGTATGTTTTTATATGGTGTATCTAAACAGTTGTGAAGGAGTGTAGGACTGCAATATTGATCATGGAGATAGACATCTCCAGGTTGATAACTTATTCTCAATAGATTGAGGAGGAAAATCCCAAGGAGAATTATAGGGATAACAAGAGGTCTAGAAAAGATCGATAGTGTGCAATACTCTCAAAAGAAGTCAAGAGGTGGTAGTCGTTTTCATTTTTTTCAAAGGTATTAAAGTTCAGTCTCTTCTTGTTCTAGTGCTCCTATGCCTGTGTTCAAATCAGATAACAAGGATTGGGCACTCGTCTCTAAGTTATAGGGCAATGTTACTAGTGGACACACCTTCTTGTTAGCAGTGTGGTAATAACCATCCGGGAGAATGTATGGCCAGTACTAGTGGATGTTTTGGATGTGGTAAGACATATCACAGATTCAGGAATTTCTCATCGGCCATAATCAATGGTAGCATGCTCGTCAATATAATCAGCCAAACACTTTAGCAGTTATAGCAGGTCACACAACCAGCAGGGTATCTCATCTAGAACCGATGGAGAACATTGTTAGAATAGATTTTATGCTCTTCAGTCTTGACAGGGTTAGGAGGGTTCCGCTGATATGATTACGTTTTCATGTCTTCAGTTTGATGTTTATGCAGTGGTAGATCCAGAAGCCACACTTTCTTTCGTCAATTCTTATATTGCAATAAAATTTTATGTCACTCCTGAAATTTTACAAAAAAAACCTTCTCAGACTTAACTCTTATTGGTGAGTCAGTCTTAACATTATGGTATACAAAGATTGCCCAGTATTATGTCAATCTTATAGATCTACATGCTCTATTTCAATATCATTTATGTGTTTGTTCTGCCTCAGTCGACTGTAGGACAAGAGTCCTCACATCTTACTTTCTAAATGAACTAGTCATTGAATAGAAGGGTAGTACTTCGGTGCCTATAGGTCGGTTTGTCTCTTATCTTAAGGTTAGAAAAATGATTTCTAAAGGTTGTATCTACCATCTAGTTTGGGTTAACGATTCTAGCTTCGAGACCCAAGATCTTCTATTAGTTCCTGAAGTGAATGAATTCCCATAAGTGTTTGTCGAAAACCTCTCCGGAGTCCTTTCCGAAAGGGAAATTGACTTTAGAATAGACCTTCTTCCATATACCCATCTTATCTCCATCCCTCTTTATAGAATGGTTCCAAGTGATCTTGAGGAGTTGAAAGATCAGTTGAAAGACCTTCTACATAAGGGTTTTATCAGACCCAACATCTATGCATGGGGTGTTCCAAATATCTTCATGCGTAAGAAATATAATTCTCTTAGAATATGCATCGATTACCGTCAGTTGAACAAGTTCACAATAAAAAGTAAGTATATCATCCCCAAGAATAAGTTATCTTGATTTATAAATTTTGATATAACTTTCGAAATAAGAATAGTGCAATATGAATTAGAACATGAGATAGAGTAATAATAGTCTGATAAATATATTATATTCTTAGGAGTAATTATTATTGATTTCTTGGTTTTGACTTGTGAGGTTAATTTTAGTTTAATATCAATATTTAGGACTAGACATAAGTGCCTGTGCTAGAACAAGTCCAATATCTATTATTTTTTCGCCTCACTTTATGTGATATAGATAAAATTTAGAGAGTTCATTAAATTTTGATACGATTTTATGATATTTTAAATTGTTAATTATTGTAAATTATAGTAATTTTTACGTAATTTTTAAATAATATATACTTCTCTTTTCCCAATATATGTAGCAAAAATAGAATTTCATTATTCAATATGCTGTTAATAATTGAGATTTATAATACTATGTACATAGTTTCCAAATTAAAATAATACATGTTACTCCTTTTGTGTCACAACACGAGAGCCACCCCCTAGTCGTAACACAGCGTATTCGACCTCTCGGCGGTATCATACAAGCCCTTAGCATTCTTTCATCACATAGGCATAAGATAGTGCGGAATTTAAAACTTTTTCATTTAAAAACACAAGGCTAACAGTAATATCATTTAAAACCATTAATACAAAATTGGGATACTGAGTCTCATTTTTCCATCATAGACACGACTTGAATATAAAAGGGACACGATCCTTTTAATACAAAAGAAACACTATTATTCTATTACATGAATTTGAATAAAACTCTAAGATACATGTCCTCGAAGCTTTGAGGACATGCCAAGGCTTGGGAATAGCAATCCAAGCACTCCATTCTAGAAAAGGTCTTTTAGTCACCACAACCTACACTAGGTGTAAAACGATGAAGAAGAATGGTGTTAGTACAAATATACACTAAGTATGATGATCATGTAAAAATGTGCTTTAAAGATGACATTTAGTTAGAAACCATGCATTATGTCATTTTAGTGAAAACCTCATGAAACACAACATAAGGTACATGGAAACCAATCATAATGACACATAAAGTCATTTATCATAATAAGGCCATATTCCGTACTTACAACACCATACTTTCTCTTTACCTTAACTTCTCACCCTTAGTAACCTTAGGTGACACTAGTGCAATGTATAGGCAATGTCTGATACCACCATCCAAACCAAACACCACCTTAAGATCACCCAAAAGTGAAGTCTCATACAAAAATTCATCAATCGAACCACATATAGTCATAAAGGCATAAGCATATCATAAGACATAATATTCACATAGGAACCCTCACCTAATAAAACCTCAAGTCACACTAGTGCAATGTCCAAGTAAAATCCCATAATACTACTATGTCACGCCCCGAGCTATCCCTGAGACGCGGACACGGGACCTAGGACCACAAGTGATCCCAAGATAACCCTGGTGGCATGATCATGAGCATACTAAAGATAATAAACTGATGCGGAAGCTAAATTATAATTAAAATAAAAAGATGGGGAATACCCATTTGCTATAACTGAGATATTTGAAAATTGATGAGTTTAATACAAAGAACATATTAACTCAATACTAAGATGAAACTAACTGTTTCTTAAAATAGCCTCTAACTAACTGAAATGCTGGGACAAGCCCCAACTAAGTCTAGAAAAAACTGAAACTAAAGGACTAAATGCTGAAAAGAAACTCATGACTGTTGTCCTCGGAGAATGAGGTTTCACCACTGATTCTGCTGAACTGGAGATCGGGAATCGATCTAAGCGTGATCTAGATGCTGAGAACCTGAACCTACATCACGAGAAGATGTAGCGCACGTATGCGTCAGTACTTGAAATAAACTTAGAATGTAGGATAGAGTAAAGATGAAATAGTACAGAACTAAAGAAGCACAAAAGTAAGCATAGTATTCTGAACATGATATACTTAATGATGAGGTAACTGGATGCAATGACCAAATTTATAACTGATGAGACTGAATACTAACTGATCTGTAAATATGGTCAATGCAATAGAGTCTGATTGAATTGTGGGAGCTACTAATAACCGATAATAAAACCACATGAGCTAAATGTGGAGTCCGATGTATACACCCCATCGAGAGGACCCAATATACCCTGCCAGAGGTATAAAGGCATGCTGGCATGATCACTAAGCTAATGCCAACATAAGGGACTTACAACCTACTTGGCTAGTTGTTTTTGGACAATTTGGGTATGCTGAACCCTAGTCCAACTCGATATTATGCTACTCCCAATGAATTAAGTGATTAACACATTATGACTGAATTTTTGTAAATACTGGATAGCTCAAACTGAACATGCAAATTGAGAATGCACAATTAATCTGAGAATGATGCATTAATAACTGAGGCATGTATATCTGAATAATTTAAATATCTGACCTAGCATGTGTAATGCAAGAACTAAAGAAATACATAGCTAGTGTTCTGAAATTCATGCGATAATCTGAGTAACAACATGGTAATCTAATTTGGAACATATAACTAACTAATTCATGATATTCTATTGAAGTTCCACAAACCTTAGGTCTAATCATTATATAGGAATCAAGAATCTGACTAAAAACTAGGGATCCAATGGATGAAAGGAACCCACTAGTGAAATCCAACATACCTGGTGATGAATTCCACAGAGAAATCTTTAGATTTTGGGCTGGAGCTGATGGAACCTTGTTGCATTTTTGAACTAGGGTTCTTGACCTTTTTTTCCTCTCCTACATCTAATTTTCTATATTTTGATTAATGATTTGACTTAGGTAAGTTTTAGTTACGTTTCTAGGCTTAAACTAACTAAAACCTCATAATTTAGGGTCTAAACGATGTAGTTTAGGGGTTAAACAAAATAGGAAAAGACCAAAGACCCCTAAATTAACTAATGTCGGAGTGACCGATGGACCTGTTCCACGTATCGTGGTCCTAACTACGGTCCGTAGGTCTTAGCCGTCGTATGAGGACAAAGATCGATGAACCTTGTCCATGGACCGTGGTCCTATCTACGGTCCGTAGGTTCTCGCCATCATTTGGTTTTGAGAATGGGTCTGTGGACCAAGATCGACGGACCTAGTCTACATACTGTGGTCCCACCTATGCTCCGTCCTGTTGCTTTGTTGTTTTGTTCAGAGTATGGGTTTATGGACCATGATCGACAGACCTAGTCCACAGATCGTGGTACTACCTACGGTCCGTAGGTCGTGGCCATCGTTTGTGGATCAAGATCGACGGACTTGGTCCACGGACCACGGTCCTACCTACGATCCGTATTTCCTGTCCATCGTTTGGTTCTGATAATGGGTCTGTGGACCAAGATCTATGGACCTGGTCCACAGACAGTGGTTCTAACTACGGTCTGTAGGTGGCCTCCGTAGATGGCACCTGCACTTCTGGAAAATCTGAATTTTGGTCTATCTAGGGTATAGGTTGTTACATTATCTCCCCCTTGAGGATGTTCGTCCTCGAAGGAAGACTAAACTAGTTGAAATAGAGGAAGAGGGTTGTAAACCCTACAACTAAACTCTGAGGACTGAGTTGGGTTCCAAGAACATGCAAATACGCTGAAAATGCAAGTACAAACTAAGGGAACATGATTCTAAGGCTGAATTCACGCATGAATGATTGAAAAATTGAAGAGGAACTTTTACCTCAAGATAGATTGGAATCGGAAGCTGCTTCTGCTTCCCAAGTAGCTCCCTCGACGGACTGACTCCTCCACAAAACCTTGACTAAAGAGACTTCTTTGTTTCTCAACCTTCTAAACTGACGATAAAGAACCTGAACTGGTATATCCTCATAAGAAAGACTATTTTTCACCGCCACACTCACTAATGGCACTATAGAGGCTGGATCACCCACATACTTCTTCAAGAGCGAGATGTGGAAGACTGGATGCACTGCTGCTAGTTCTGCTGGCAACTTTAACTCATATGACACCTTGACAACCCTTTTCAAGATCTTGTAAGGACCTACGTATCTAGGACTGAGCTTTCCTTTCTTGCCAAATCTCATCACCCCCTTCATAGGTGACACTTTCAGGAAAACCCAATCATTAACTTGGAACTCTAATTCCTTCTCCTTACATTTGCATAAGATTTCTGACGACTCTGGGATGTCTTAAGTCTATCTCTAATGAGTTGCACTTTCTCCATAACACAAAGGACTATATCTGGACTTATCAAAGCTTCTTCACCTACTTCAAACCAACCAACAGGAGATCTATACCTACGCCCATACAGTGCCTCAAAAGGGGCAATCTAAATATTGGAATGGTAGCTATTATTGTAGGCGAACTCAATAAGAGGAAGGTTATCATCCCAACTACCCCTGAAATCGATCACATAAGCTCTCAACATATCCCTTAGGGTCTGAATAGTACGCTCTGCCTGTCCATCCGTTTGCGGATGAAATGTTGTCCTAAGGTTAACCTGACTACCAAGATCCTTCTTAAATGACTTCCAGAAATGAGAGGTAAGATAAGGACCTCTGTATGAGATGATAGACAACGGAACCCCATGCAACCTCACAATTTCATTAATGTAAAGCTTGACATAGTCCTCCACCGAATCTGTATTCTTGACCGCCAAAAAGCGAGAAGACTTGGTCATCCTATCAACTATCACCCAAGTGGATTCATGTTGTCTTCGAGTATGAGGTAACCCTGTGATGAAATTTGTATTGATTACTTCCCACTTCCACGTAAGAATGTCGATCTCTTGAGTCATATTCTGGTTTCTGATGTTCTACCTTGACTTGCTTGTAATTGGGGCACTTACTCATAAAATTTGCTACATCCCTCTTCATGTCATTCCACCAATAGACTTCCCGCAGATCACGGTACATCTTAGTGGCACCTGAGTAAATTGAATATCTAAAGTTATGGGATTCTGCAAGAATATGGTGTCTCAACTCACCCATATCAGGAGCACACACTCTACTTTGGTAGCAAAGTACACCATCTCCCCCTTGGGAGAAAACCTCCACTCTCTGATTGTGGACTGCACCCTTAAGTTCAAGAAAGATTGGATCACGGTCTTTCTTTTCCTTAACCTCCAGTACGAAAGACGATTCTGCCCTATTTAGAACAGTTACACCACTGCCTGATATGCTCATAAGAGAACTCCCAAGCGAGCTAACCTGTGAACATCCTTCACTAGTTTCTTCCTTTCTTCCTTAACATGGGCTACACTAGCCATAGATGATCTGCTCAGAGCATCTACTACTTCATTCGCCTAACCATGATGGTAATGCACACTCATATCATAATCATTAAGGAACTCAAGTCATCTCCTCTGGCGAAGATTCAACTCTTTCTGGGTGAAAACATATTGAAGGCTCGTATGATCAGTGAGCACATCTACATGAAAACCATACAAGTAGTGTATCCACATCTTGAGTGCAAACACCATTGCTGCAAGCTCGAGGTCATGAGTTGGATAGTTCTTCTCATGCACATTAAGTTGTCTAGAAGCATAAGTTATAACCTTATCTCGCTGCATCAACACACAACCTAGGCCAACTCTGGATGCATCATAATAGATCACATAACCATCTGAACCCTCTAGTAGAATCAAGACATAAGTTATAGTCAATCTAGTTTTTAATTCTGTAAAGCTTTTCTCACAATCATCTGACCATTTAAACTTAACCATCTTTTGAGTCAACCTAGTCAATGGTGAGGTTATAGATGAAAATCCTTCCACGAACTTTCTATAATAAACTTCTAGACCTAAGAACCTTCTAATATTTATAGCAGAGGTAGGTCTAGAACATTGTTTCACTGCTTCTATCTTCTGTGAATCCAATTGGTTCCCCTAGCTAGATAAAATGTGACCAAGGAAATAAATGGATTGCAACCAAAACTCACCTTTGCTAAAATTAGCGAATAACTGGAAATATATGAGAGTCTGCAGAACAACTCTCAAATGACTCGCATGTTCTTACTAATTCTTAGAGTAAATGAGGATATCATCAATAAAAACGATAATAACAAGTCCAAATACTGTTTGAACACTCTGTTCATCAAATCCATGAAAAATGCAGGAGCATTGGTTAGTCAAAATGATATAACAACAATTTCATAATGACCATACCGAGTCCTGAAGACTGCCTTCGGAATGTCATTATCTCTAACTCTAAGCTGATGATAACCTGATTTGAGGTCTATCTTCGAAAAATGACCGGCACACTGAAGTTGGTCAAACAAGTCATGAATCATGGGGATGGGATAATTATTCTTGATTGTGACCTTGTTCTATTGTCTATAGTCAATGCACATCCTAAGAGAATCATCTTTCTTTTTTAAAAACAATACCGGTGCACCACATGGTGAAATAGTAGGTCTGATGAAACCCTTATCTAAAAGGTCTTTCAACTGCTCTTTCAATTTCTTAAGATTAGATGGAGCCATTCTGTAAAGAGGAATAGAAATAGGTTGGGTATCTGGAAGGAGATCAATTCCAAACTCAATTTCCCTTTCGAGAAGGACTATGGGAAGATACTTTTGGAACACTTCTTGAAACTCATTGAATACTGGACCTGAATCAAGAGTTGGGTTTTCAGATCTAGTACCCTTCCATTTTAAGCTACTACACTTCCATTTTAAGATTGGTTCATTTGGAAATTGAAAATGAAAAATCCTAGTTCTATAATTGACTGGGGAATAAAAGGAATGTAACCAATCCATGCCTAGAATGTCATTGAAGTCTACAATTTCTAACTCTACAAGATCTGCTGAGGTGACTTTCTCAGAGACTGTTACTGGGTAATTTCTGTATACCCCTTCTAGCTATTATTAGGTCACCAACTGGAGTAGAGACAGAGAAAGGTTCTGAGAAAGTTTCTGGACTAATATTGAAGTTTATTTCTATACTGAGTTACAAAAGACAAAGTAGTCTTTGTTGTGTTTACACTGAGTGAACCATATGTGAGTCATATCCTTAATCTGGTTGGATGTCAATTTCCCCCTATCACTACCAGTTACTTGCATCACTCCAAATATTTTCTTGACCTCCAATGAACTGATGTGGGTCCTCACACAACTTGGGACCCTAAAACTAAAGTAGATTCTTCCTAACCATATGTCTAATCCTAGTTGCCACTAATCCACCATTTCTATTTGTAGAACTGGAACCTGCTGATTATTGTGGTTGGTCATACTTTGAGCCAAAAACTGAATCGCATTCCAAAACTCTACGTTTGAAACCTCATGGTATGGGACAAGAAGAATTGTTTTAGCATTGCGTGCATTAGAATTCCAAGCGTAAATTCTACAAGGAGGGATGATCTTAAGTGCATAACGACGGATTAGAAAGGATATCATACAACCGCACGATAAGAATATCAAGAAATTGAAGTTTTCGTAAACACTTCATAGCCTCCTTCTCATTAGATGTGGTGCACTTCACACCCATGAGAAGGAAACTACTTAGGGTGGCTTTTCAGACATCCTAGGACACTTAAACCTAGTGCTCTGATACCAAGTTTGTCACGCCCCGAGCTACCCCCGAGACGCGGACACGGGACCTAGGACCATAAGTGATTCCAAGCTAACTCTGTTGGCATGATCATGAGCATACCAAAGATAATAATCTGATGCGGAAGCTAAATCATAATTAAAATGAAAAGATGGGAATACCCATTTGCTATAATTGAGATAATTGAAAACTGATGAGTTTAATACAAAGAACATATTAACTCAATAGTAAGCTAAAACTAACTATGTCTGAAAATAGCTTCTAACTGACTGAAATGCTAGGTAGAGCCCCAACTAAATCTAGTAAAAACTCAAACTAAAGGACTAAATGCTGAAAAGAAACTCATGACTGTTTTCCTCGGAGAATGAGGTTTCGCCATTAATTCTGCTGAACTGGAGATCGGGAATCGATCTAAGCGTGATTTGGATGCTGAGAACCTGAACCTACATCACGAGCAGATGTAGTGTACGTATGCGTCAGTACTTGAAAGGTACTTAGCATGTAGGATAGAGTAAAGCTGAAATAATACATAACTTAACAAGAACAAAAGTAAGCATAATATTCTGAACATGATATACTGAATGATGAGGTAACTGGATGCAATGAACAAATTAACATTGATGAGACTGAATACTAACTTATCTGTAAATATGGTCAATGTAATAGAGTCTGATTGAACTGTGGGAGATACTAATAACCGATAATAAAACCACATGAGCTAAATGTGAAGTTCGATGTATACGCCCCCATCAAGAGGACCCAATATACCCTGCCAGAGGTATAAAGGCATGCTGGCATGATCACTAAACTGATGCCCACAGAGGGGACTTACAACCTACTTGGTTAGTAATTTTGGGACAATTTGGGTACGTTGAACCCTAGTCCAACTCGGTATTATGCTACTCCCAATGAATTAAGTGATTAACACAGTATGACTGAATTTCTGTAAATACTGGATAGCTCAAACTGAACATGCAAACTGGAATGCACAATTAATCTGAGAATGATGCATTAATAACTGAGGCATGTATATCTCAACAACTGAAATATCTGACCTAGCATGTGTAATGCAAGAACTAAAGAAATACATAGCTAGGGTTCTGAAATTTATGCGATAATCTGAGTAATAACATGGTAATCTGATACATATAACTAACTAATTCATGATTTTTTGTTGAAGTTCGAGAAACCCTAGGTCTAATCATTATATGGGATTCAAAAATCTGACTGAAAACTAGGGATCCAATGGGTGAAAGGAACCCACTAGTGAAATCCCACATACCTGGTGATGAATTCCACGGAGAAATCTTTAGATTTTTTGCTGAAGCTGATGGAACCTTGTTGCATTCTTGAACTAGGGTTCTTGACCGTTTTCTCCTCTCATGCTTCTAATTTTCTATGTTTTGATTAATGATTTGACTTAGGTAAGTTTTAGTTATGTTTTTAGGCTTAAATTGACTAAAACCTCATAATTTAGGGTCTAAACGACGTAGCATAGGGGTTAAACAAAATAGGAAAAGACCAAAAGACCCCTAAATTAACTGCTATCCAAGCGACCAACAGACCTGGTCTATGGACCGTGGCCGTACCTATGGTCCGTAGGTCCTGGCCGTCGTTTGTGGACCAAGAGTGATGGATTGTGGTCCTATCTGCGGTCCATGGGTGTTGGCCATCATTTTGTTATAAGAATGGGTCTGTGGACCAAGATCGACGGACCTGGTCCACGGACCATGGTCCCACCTATGGTTTGTCCATTTCCTTCGTAGTTTAGTTCAGAGAATGGGTTTATGAACCATGATCGATGGACGTGGTCCACGTACCATAGTCCTTTCTACGGTCTGTAGGTCCTGGCGGTCATTTGTGGACCAAGATCGACGGACCTAGTCCACGGTTCATGGTCCTACCTACGGTCCGTAGGTCCTGGCCGTCGTTTGGTTCTGAGAATTGGTCTATGGACAAAGATCAACGGACCTGGTCAAGTGATCGTGGTCCTAACTATAGTCCATAGGTGGCCTCCGTAGATGGCACATGCACTTCTGGAAAATCTGAATTTTGGTCTATCTAGGGTACGGGTTGTTACATACTCACACCAAGTGCTCCTATGAAGTCACCCTTGACTATCTAGGCACATCAAATGCAACAAGTCATAACAACTTCATATAACATTAGACATAAGACCAACATGTTTCATTAACAATCACATAAGGACTCATTCATTCATTACATCTTAGAAATAACCCATTTGGTTCGTATCATAGGTAAACTACCCTCACAACCCCTTCACAAGCTTACTTGTGCAATGTACACATGGAGTCCCATACCCCCACAAATACTAAGCAAACCTATCAAGAAGTAATAAGTGTAATTCACATTCATAATCATAATTTATATCTTGACATAAGTAAAGTCAATCTTAGCATGCATTTATATCCATATACATAAACCATAGTCCTTATTACATAAAAGAACCTAATCCTAACCTCCTCTAAAGTCAACTTGTGTAATGTATGAGTGAAGTCCCATTCCCACACTCACACTAAGTAAATTCCTCAAGAATTCATGACTAGAGTTCATATTATTATTATCTTATTTCATTTCTTAAGCATTCGAGAGACTTTGCCTTAACCGACATAGACTATTTGAGATACATGGAATCCGATGTCAACCCCTCACACCGAAAAGAAGGTGTCCTACTTGCCAAGGTAGGACATAACATTCATCATAGCATCTAAGTGGATCCACTAGCTAATATTCCTATGGTGGCACATTGTTTAGGGATAAGGGGATTGCTTCTATAAACCCTCTTTATACTTCGTTAGTATTTCGGTTACCATCTCATGAGACCTCTTTATTGGACCCCTCCCTTCCATTGTGAAGGAATCCTATATCATATACATATCCTCTCAGTTCTAATCTCAACTTCCTTTTTGAAACATCTTAAGCCTTTATTTATTGTTAATTCATAAAGTAGGCTTTAGGGACTTAATCCCTCATATATCATTTCTCTCAAAGGTTTTTAAGATGAGAATGACCTTTCATCATAGAACCTACATTATGTGAGAATGACCTTTCACCTAATCACTTTCATTCATAACATAGACTTGGTTAGAGTACAATTTAGGAAACCTTTCAGGAGACTCACATCCATTACTTTATCATTAGCTTCATTCATTCATTCATGTGTGTGTACATATGTGAGAAAACCTTTCACATAAATGACTTTATTAATAACATGGTGATACTTTGCTAGTCATATACTTCTCCTACATAATAAGATGTAAAGGTGCATATGAGAATTAACCTTCCAATTGACACCATAAACATATCATATTCATAGTTATGGATGGGGTGTATGTGTACATATTGCTTCTCATAATGTCACAATAGCAACGACATTGTCATTAAGGGAACTTCCCTTAAAAGGATCACAACACATTAACAATATCCCAAGTCATGAACTATTCCCATATAAGGCCTTTGTGGATTCTAGACCTCAAACCCACCTTTCATCATAGGAGACATAAACACATTCATCATTTGAATATGTAACTCCTAACATGTATAAGATAACATATTCATATAAAGGTCATGTAGGTAAGGGTCATTCCATAATAGTACTTATCACAATCAAGCATGTAGACCATACCTTACCCTAACATTCTCATTCACATTATACTCCTCATCATCAATACACTTTAAACATAATGCTAGCATTGAGGATTTTATACATAACCTTCACGGTACATCTTCATACATATGCATCATAATAACAATTAACCACATCTATTGCCTTCAAGGCTATAATCACAACATGCATAGATATACAAGAAGTAAGCACCTCCACCATTAGTGGATCAAACCATCCAACATCACCTCCAATACTATAGACAAGAAGTTAGGTCAACTTACCAATTCTAGAAACCATGATCATCCTAGATCAATTCTCAACAATATATAATCAGTAGCTAAATATAACAATAGGAGACAATAATACATCACAATCTAGGCTTAATTCAATTAACATACCATCGAGATCACAAAACCCACTTTATAGGCTAAATTGAGAGTTTAGGTTGATTATGGGTTCTTCAACGAATTCCATTGAAAATCATCTTTAAAACTTTTTGTCAAACATTGATTCATAAATACAATGCTTTTGAAAATTATTTGATAATGAACCCATGTGTCACGCCCCGAGCCTACACCCTGGACGTGGCCGACACTCAATGACCATTGTTGCCTTGAGCGAACCCTTAGCCTGGGTTACTTAACTCAGTGGAAGACTTAACTCAATATAATAAAGCATTCTCATAAAATAACTTGAATTAAATAACTTGGCCAAAATAACACTAAAGTCTCGTAGCAAAAGATCTACAATACAAAGAAGAGACTCAAAACTAAACTGTATGTCTGTCTATGAAGCCTCTATAATACTAAGATGGATGTTGGGACAGACCCCAAACATCCTATAAAAAGAAAGACTGGAAAAATAAATAAACGTGTCATCCAGAATGTAAGGAGGCTCACCACTGACTCCGAATGCTCAGCTAGATCAATGAGGTGCTGGATAATGTTGATCTTGGTTACCTGGGTCTGCATCATGATACGATGCAGGCCAACTGGTATCAGTACATTGAATGTACGAGTATGCGAGTTGGAATGCTAGCAACAACTTAAGCTTGAAAAAGAGTAAGAAGGAACACTTACCTTGGCTCTGCTCAACTCATGAATAACTTGACTTAATATAAAACAATAAGACATATGTAATATATAATAGCATTTAAAACAATGACAACACTTAGTTCGTTAAAGAAAATGCAATAACAAACTCAACTTTACTTATATATGAAGTAATATAGTTTCTATGGGAGATTCTCTAACCGACAACCATCACTATGAAGCTAAGCGATGGTACAACGTCTTACCTTACATTGCAAGAGGACCGTACTATACCTTAACGTCAGTGTAGAACCTGAACTACTAAGTGGATCCACTAGTCTATGCTAAAAGGTGCTAAGGAACCATCTAAAAACTAAGACCCTTCTTCTGTCCATGTTGGCTACATGGTTTATGGGGGCTTGAATTAATATGAACTCGCGTCCCATACCGGTGCTCAATACTACTCCCAAAATACTTAGCTCATATGTTTTTAAAACAATTTCTTCTCTGGTTGAGGTAATTTCTCAAACTTAGCTTTAAAATCTCTCTTGGAAATCATAGTTTCCTGTTTACTAAAACTAGCCAAAGGCTTTGTTCGAAGTCTAGCTTCATTTCTTGCTCAAAATGTGAAAACATTTGAAAGTCTTAGGGAATAATTATTTGCCTTATAACTTTTGAGAAATGAACTCAGATCTTTGCTTAACTTGAAACTTGAGCCTTAAAAAAAAATTAATATATTTATTAAAGACTCTTGGAAACTTTAAGAACTTACTTTGACTTGCTTCTTAACTTTTAGACTTGACTCTTAACTTTCCTTGAATTGGATTATGGATTCAATATTCATGATTTCATGCTTATGGATAATTTCATGATGTTTAGATGTACCTTATAGTGTTGGAATCAACAAAGAAACATGGGTATATCACTTAGACACTAGCACGAAAGAGTGGGGAATGAATAGGGTGAACTGGCGTCCTTGGCGCTCTGAGAGGCGTGGAGCACCAGGCCTCAAATTTCAGAGGTCAAGTTGGGGCTGGCGCGGCGCCCCAAGGCATTACGGACAGGATTTTCCTGTGGGGCTATGGCAGGCATGGTGCCCCAAGGCCCTCAGGACAGGCGTTCTCGATTTTTCTCCTCCATTTTCAACTCTAAACCTTCTAAACTTTCATGTTTTTTCCCCAAACACTTAGTATGATTAGTACCTTTAATACCCAATAGATTTAACTCGTAAAACAACCCGGAAATACGAATCAAATCAACACTAGGCATTCAACAACTCAACCCACAAGAATTCAACAATGTTCTTCAAGAACATCACTTTTTATCATTAAACCAACTCAAAAATCAATGCATTGAAACAAGTTTGGTGTGTGGATGAACTGACCCAACACTAAAAGATCTCACATACCTTGATAGGGGTCACCCCGGACGAATTCCACTAGCAAACCTTGGCTCTCTTGGAAAATCTTGACTTCTATCCCTTTCGTTGTTCTTTTCTCTTCTCTCCATGCCCTAAGCGTAAAGTTTCATTTTCCAGTCTGAACTAAGACTTGTTTTTACCTCACATAAACCCCTAAAATGAAATAGGAAATTAATTGGTTAAAAGACTAGTTTGCCCTTCCTTAAATCCGGTTGGGACTTTCCTCAATCCAACAACCCAACTTCTGAAAGACATAACACACTCAAACGATATCAAAATTGCCCAAACTCGGCGGCGTTGGAAAGATATCCCCGAGGTCTCTCCAACCATATCAAGAACTTCCTCTAAATCATTCTGAGCTAAAAATTATGGTTGTTTTAAAATGATCAAAACTCACTTTTTTAACTTGGGAAATTTTCCAAAATTTTGTTCTTTTCTTTCCAAAAATAAATAATTTTAGTTTCTTAGCTTATTCCTAGCTATTCCAAATTGTGAGATGTTACGATATCTACCCCTTAGTAACATTCATCCTCGAATAAGATTTCTTTCACAAAGCTAAGGATAAAAACATCAAGTTCAGCACTCAACAAACAAAAACAAGTAACCACATGCTTACTCATAGTTTATAAGGTACTAAGAAGAGACGTAGTATCTTGATCTGCATTCTCTCCGGATTCAAAGAGTTGTGGATATCTCTTCACCATATACTCTTCAGCTTCCCAAGTCGTTTCTTCAACAAATTGATTTCTCCAAAGGACCTTAACTGATGCAACCTCCTTTGTTCTCAAATTACGAACTTGGCGATCTAAAATCTGAACTGAAATCCCCTCATAAGACAAGTTATCTTTGATATCATCATTCTGGAATGATAAATAAAGAATCACCCATGCACTTCTTCAACATGGAGATATGAAATACCGGATTCACTGTTGTCAACTCTTGTGGTAGCTCTAACTCATAAGCTACATTACCAATGCTTTTGGCTATGCAATAAGGTTCAATATACCGGGGACTAAGTTTCCCCTTCTTACCAAACCTCATAACACCCTTCATGGGTGAAACTTTCAGATATACCTAATCATCTACTTCGAACTCTTACGACTTTCTCGTAACATCTATATAGGATTTTAACGACTATGTGTCATTTTCAATCTCTCTTGAATCACCTTCACCTTCTCCATAGCTTGGTGAACTAGATCTGGTCCTATAAATCCTGCTTCACCAACTTCGAACCACCCAATAGGAGATTTGTATCTTCTTCCATAAAGAGCTTTATATGTGTCATTTGGATGCTCGAATGATAATTGTTGTTGTAAGCGAACTCAATGAGAGGTAGGTGATCATACCAATTCCCGTTGAAATTAATCACACAAGCCCTCAACATATCTTCTAAGGTCTGGACAGTACGCTCTACTTGCCCATCCATCTGAGGATGAAAAGCAGTGCTTAAGTTCACCTTTGAACCCAAACCTTTTTAGAAAGATTTCCAGAACTGTGCAGTAAATTGTGCACCTTTATCTGAAATGATCAATACCGGGACTCCATGAAGTCTCACCACCTCCTGAATGTATAACTTTGCATAATCCTCTGTCGAATGAGTGGTCTTTACCAAAAAAGTGGGCTGATATTGTCATTCTATCGACAATCAACCAAATTGAATCATGTTGCTTGTAAGACCTTGGTAACCATGTGATGAAGTCCATATTAATCATCTCCCGCTTCTGTTTCGGAAGTTCTATATTCTAATCCAACCATCCAGGACTTTGGTATTCTACTTTCACTTGTTGAAAATTCAGGCACTTAGAAACAAACTCAGCAATGCCCATCTTCATATTTTCCCACCAATATACTTCTCTCAAATCGCGGTACATATTTTTGGGATGAATGGAATATCTGGAGCTATGAGCTTCCTCCATGATCCTCTTTTGGTGTCCATCAACCCTAGGTACACACAATCTACCTTGATACTTCAGCACACCATAACCCCCTTGTTCAAAATATGATACTCTTTGCTTATGAACATTCACCTTCAAATCTAGAAAAATGTGGTCTTGGTCTTGTTTTCTTTCACCTCTGACACTAGTTATGATTCAGCCCCATTTGTCACCACTATCACTCCTTCTGTGAAATTCATAAGTCTAACTCCCAGGCGTGCAAGTTTGTGCACATCTTTGACTAACTCCCTCTTTTCTTCCTCAACATGGCAGTACTCCCCATGGATAACTTGTTTAAAACATCAGCAAACACATTATCCTAACTTGGGTGGTAAAGAATACTCATGTCATAATCATTGGGTTAATTCTAACCACCTCATCTGTCTAAGATTGAGCTCTTTCTGGGTAAACATATATTGTAAGTTCTTGTGATCAGTGAATATATCGACATGAACACCATACAAGTAGTGACTCCATATCTTCAAAGCATAAACTATTGCAGCCAATTCTAAGTCATGTGTTGGATAATTCTTCTCATAAAATTTCAACTATCTTGAAGCATAAGCTATAATTTTGCCATTCTGCATTAACACACAGCCCAACACAACTCTAGATGCATCACAGTACACCACAAAACCTTGAGTACCTTCTGGTAAAGTCAAAACTGGGGCAGTAGTCAACCTCTTCTTCAACTCCTAAAAGCTTCTCTCACAAGACCAATGAAATTTAACTGTCTTTTGAGTCAACTTGGTCAAAGGAGACAAAATAGATGAAAACCCCTTAACAAACCTTCTATATAGTAGCCGGCCAAACCCAAGAAACTCTTTATACCAGTTGGAGACATGGGTCGAGGACAACTCTGAACTGCTTTCATCTTTTGGGTATACGTATCCTAGTGTCAAATAACTCTCGTGTATACATAGTTTATTTCTACTTTCTACCTACAAAGCAATGATTTTGCGCTGAAGATATCCATTTTGTGATTATCTCATTAAGGAATAATCTGGATTTGGAGAACAATGTATCTAAACAGATTCAACAAATGAATGTATGGAGCAACTCTATTTCTCTCATCCACACACAAATGAAAAATAGTAAAATGGAACAGATTGTATAGATTGAGGGATTAAAGCCTTTCAAGTGTCATTTGTTCATTTTATGTTCTAATAGGGTTAATTATAACAAGTGAATTATGAGTTGTAACATCTAAAGGAATAGATTTTTTGTTCTAGTACCATCAGTTACAAGACAATGCTAGAGGTTCTCTCTCTTTGAATTATAAGGCCTTGAAGGTTGAATAGTTTCCACCTTAATTTGGGAACTATTCATGGCATCATTCATGTTTTAGGAAGTACTCCACTATCTAACAAGATGCTCTTGCACGTGTTTCATAAGAAAATGATTCTTTTTTTATAATACAGGTTTCGTGTATTTGGGTTGTTAGTCTAACTAATTAGGATCTGGGTCTTTTTGAATTTCTTCAACATGTTAGTCCATTGACACTTACAAGCCCCCATATTTAACTCCATTTAATTAACTCTAATTTTTCTCATGTGGAATCTTGCTTATGTTCTTGCTTAAATGTCATGTCATGTTCTCTGAATAAACTCCCCCTTTTTAATGTTATTTGCCTGTTTTAATCAACTGTGATTTGCCCATCTAGAGCTATTTTAGTAGCTTATTGTAGAGATTCTATATATTAGTGCTTTTATGGAGTTTACATTGCAATGATTTTTCTTTTGATAAATGTACTATTGTTAGGGGTCGTTTGCTTGGGAATTAGTTATCGCAGGATAAACTATCTTGGGGTTAGTTATCCTGGGATAACTTATCCCACCACACATAAGGGATAACTTATCTCATCACATCTAAATTTTATCTCGGGACTATTTTATTTATCCCAGGTTTACTTATGTTTATCTCTCACACGAAACGAGCCCTTAATTGCAAAAATTTATATAGACTCACTTAATCTTTAATACAGATCTGGACATATATCAATTAGACTACTCACATATCTACTATGTTCCTCCATCATATTTCTTTATAGAAGCAAGTCTTTGGTTGGTATTTCGTGAACACATCGCTTGGATTAGTTTCTATGTGGAAATAGTTTCTTGAAAATCCAAAATGAAATGAGCAAACACCTCTATTTATCTGGTAACCTTAGTTATTACCCCCTCCCAGTAGTAAAGAGTTATGACATCACAACCTGTTAATCCGACATGTGGATTTCCACCTACTACGTAATCTTTTCCAGATTCCTTTCAAGCTTCATATGACAACTCTAAAGGAGAAAAGTTTGCAGATCGTTGCGCCCTTGCCTACGCTGCCACATGCTGGATCACTAATTGAAGTTACCAAGGGAGCTGAGGCCTCTCATATGTTGTTAGCAAGGAACTTTAGTGTGGTCATGGAACGAGATATTAACAACATGAATGAGCCTCCCTCTATAGAATCAAGTGATTATATGAATTTCTCTATTCCCATGTTTTTTGTCGTTCTATGGAATGGCACTTCCCCTCTTCCTACGTCTTTTGCCTTTACATGGAATGTCACTTCCCCTCTTCCCACGTCTTTTGTCAATCCATGGAATGACACTTCCCCTCTTCCCACATTTTTTGCCAATCCATGGAATGACACATCGAGCAAAATAAGACTAGAAAAATGGGCAGTTATTTTGAGACTCAAAAGCCCCTCTGTATATATGTAATTTGCTTAATTTGCTTTAACAGAATTTCTGATATATAAGTCTATTTGATGATCTACTGCAGGTTTCTTATGTAGTTGATCACGATATTTGATAAATAAAAGGATCAGATTGATACGCTTTCCTTCTTATGCAGCATGGAGGAACTGTTTTCATCGTTCAAGCTTGAGCTCTTATCCAACAATTTGTTCAATTTATATTTTTAAGTGGTTTATCTTTAAGAAAAATATTTTTATGCATCATTGAGTTATACAAACTCGAATTTCTATAGTTTATTTTTCACTTTCTAATGCTTATGGATGCTATAATATTTGGTGTTAATTCAGTTTTATTGCACAAAATCTTATATGTAGAGATATCTTGGATGGTCAGACAATGAAGTTGAGTATGATGGTCAACATATAATATCTACACATTGGTTAATCCTGTGACTTGGTCATTTTCTCTTGCAGTATTCAATCTCATTGATAATTAAATGAGCTGTTAATTGAAAATTAGTAATTGTATGGAGCAACTAAAGTTATGGAGGTTTTGGTCTATCATTTATTTAAATTTTGAAGGATAATCTTTTCATTCTTGTGTCTTTTCTCATCCTCTTTCAATGTATGCAAAATTTCTAATGATTTTTAGAATTCCGTACTTTGTAAATTATACTTTATTTATTTTATGTATTAGGATATCCATTGCGCCATTATATCTACTTTCTAGTGCATTTGGGATGATTAAAAATATATTTTAACATTATTGTTATACTCAGGTATATAAAAACAATATTTAATTTGTTGCTTTGCCAAGTACGAGTTATTTTCTAGTTTAAGTGAAATAAAAAAATATTAGTACTTTAAAAGTTTAAAATAAGATTATGGTCATAAGAGATGGATGCATTTAATTGTTGAGAAATCTATTTTATATGTATAACATAGTAGTTTGTAATCTTACAACTTAGGATTAAAATTTCGAATTAAAAATTTTGTAATCTAAATAGACCTATGAAAATTGCATCTTTCTTCCTATAATAGAAGTCAAACTCAGCTCTGACAACTATTTATGTTCTTCTCGTCCATAGTAGCTGCAAGTTTACTTATTGCATTTGAAGGAGGAAGTAGTTGCAAGTTTACTTCTTATTGGATTTGAAGAAGGAATAAGATCAAAAGAAGGAGAATTAATGACGAGAAGAGATATAGTTAGTTTTTTTATGGCTCTTTCATCCGGCTAAATGGAATTGGTGTGTATCGATATGAGTCAAAATAATAAGCTTACTACCATTGAACAAACTTGAAAGTTTTTAGTTAACATATGAAAACAATTTTCATATTATAAATGGAATAGTTCTTTTTTATTGTTATTGTTATAATTAATGAAATAGATTTTTTTTAATTAAAAATTAAAAATAAATAAACAAGTACTAAAATAAATATATTATTATTAACGCGTTTATTTTTCTCCGCGTGTACAAATGTTATAAATAAGATCCCACTGCCCACTGTATCATTTAGAACTCACTATAACTTCTTCATACACTATACTAAGGCTGGCAAATGGATCGGTTTTTACCCGGTTCCGGTCTGGTTCTCGTATCGGTCCATCCGGTACCGGTTGAACCGGTAAGGAACCGGTCTGCCACTATACCGGACCGGTTAACGAATCGGTTCTCTGTTTTTTATCCCGTTGACCCAGTTCGGTAAGAACCGGTTCTGGACCGGTCCAATCCGGTAAGCACCGGTTCACCCGGTTTTTTAATTATTTTTTTTAAAGTAGCCGTTATTTTCGACCGTTGGGCCCTTCTAGCCGTTGGGATGGGTCCAAAACGGTCAAATAACACCCCCCCACCCCTTTCTAACCCATTTACACTATAAATATAACCTCTTTTTCCATTGTAAATCACAAATTCACTACTTGTACATCTTATACAATCTTATACAATCTCTCAATTTTCAATCTCTCATAAATTATTAATTATTATATTGTGATATTGAGTTGGAGTTTGGATTTTGGAAGCTACAATAGGCATCTCTCAAATCCGGCTTTGGTTATACGTCTACTTTTACGTAGACGTTTGGTACATTCGTTCCAACTTCCAACTTTAATTTTTTATTTATTTATTAATTAAGTTATTTTATTTCTTTTTTATATTATTTTGTTTGTTTTTCATAATATTTAATTATTTTAAATTTGAACATAAATTCGGAAAGAAATAGTGGTAAAAGACCAATGTCGGAATTAAAAAATAATAAGGGATGAGTAAGTAGTTGTAGTTCTAAAAATTTGTTGCCTAAATTTTTAGTTAATACTAATGATTATACTCGTGTTAATGAAACTTTTTTTACGTCACCAGGACCTATTGAATTTAATTCCAAAAATGAAGTAGATCATGAGACTTTAAATAGACATTATACTAATTTTGAGGAAGAATTAGATGATGAAGTAGAAATAAATGAGGAAGATAAAGAGACCCCTACCCCTACTAGTCCGGTTATCGAAGTTCCCCCTTTACCTACTTTTTCAAATATCGCCGCCGTACGTGTTAAAAGATCTTTAGTATAGAAATTTTTGATACAAAATGAGGCAAAAACTACTGTTACTTGCACTAAATGTAAATTGATAATGAAACATGTAACTACGGGTACACAAGGGGGAACGGGACGACTAAGAACACATTTACGAAAGTGTAATAAAGAATTTGCTCGCCTAGATGATATAGAAAGAGCTAATAGAAATGGAACACTCAGACCCGAAAGTTCTATGGGTGTTGGAGGTTCTAATATGGTCCAAGGTGTATTAAATATGTCTAACCCGTCTAGTCGAAGCACACACCACACGTATAGTAAAGAAAAAGATCGTAGAGAATTAGCAAAAATGATTGTTGTTTGTGGTTTACCTTATTCATTCCCTTCACATCCTGGTTTTGTTCATTATATTCGATAATTATATAACCCAGATTATGAAGGTAATCCACGAAATACAATTAAAAGTGATCTTTTTAAATATCAAAAAGAATATTGTCATTTTCTTTGTTGTTTATTTGCTTATTATGATGGTAGATTATCTATTACTTCTTATATGAGACGTAGTCCGAATGGTAACGATTATTTTACACTTATTGTTCATTAGATTGACTATGAATGGAACATGCAAAAACGAATATTAGCGTATAAATATGTTGAAGAAACTAAAACCGGTTCTTATATAGCATCAAAAGTAGGCTCTATTTTACAATATTATGGAATATGTGATAAAATAATGAGTGTCACTTTAGATAATGCTTCTAATAATGTAAGAGCAGTTGATTATTTAAAAAGTAGACTTTGTCCAATTGATACTGATTGTTTTCATATTAAGTGTGCTGCACATGTGTATAATTTAATAGTAAAAGATGATATTTCTCAATTTGGAGTTTCTTGTGAAAAAATTAGACTTGCTTGTAATTGGATTTTTAAAGCTAAAGTAAAAGCTAGAATTACAGAATTTAAAAATCGTTGTAATGAATGTGGACTTGCATATAGAAAAGTTTCAAAAGAAGTATGCACTAGATGGAATTCTTTATTTGAAATGCTTCAAGTTGCTTATATTTATCAGGAACCGATACATTAGTTTTTAATGCTCATAATGCGAACCCGAGTTTAAGAATTGACTTTGAAGATTGGCAAAATACAAAAGAACTTGTTGAATTTTAAAGTGTTTTTATAGAGCAACAAATTCATGCTCTGGTCAATATTATCCTACTATTTCTTCTGTTTTAGTAAATATTTGTGCTATTTCATCTGAATTTGCAAAATATAAAGGAAAAGATCAATTTGAAGATTCACTTGCTTTTATGATTGAAAAATTCAAAAAAAAATATTCTCTATTCCTCAAATCTATTTGACTGCTACTACTTTCAACCCAAATTATAAATGAAGAGGTGTTGAAAGAATGGTTGAAAAGATTTATGTAAATTTAGAAATTAAAGATGATGAAACTCCTAGTGTTGAACAACGTAAAAGTAGCATTTATACAAAAGTTAGAGATTTATATAATGCATATAAAGTTATGGAAATAAATATTCCAATAGTTGAACCTCCATCTTTTAAGCCTAAAAGTGATGATACGGATGATTGGATGGATGAATATCTTGAGCTTGAATCTTCTACTAATAATGATTTTGATTTATATTTCAATCAGGCACGGGAAAAGATTAGGCATGAAGAAGGACAACTTCAACCTCCAATATTAGTATGGTGGAAGAACCGTGAAAACCAATTTCCGACCCTTGCTAGGATTGTTCGAGATGTGCTAGCGATTCAAGCATCATCGGTCGCTTCGGAGCAAGCCTTTAGTGCAACAAGATTTATGATTGGAGATCGTCTATATTCATTAGCAAAGGACAGTTTGGAAATATCGGTGTTGTTTCGAGATTGGGTCAATGCCGAAAGAAGAAACACCGGACTACCACTATTAAGTAGCCAAATAGAAGACCAAATAGATGAAATATTTGGTGAGAATAGTGATGATGGCGTGGAAGCAATGGAAGAAGAATGACAAATGCAAGTTCCATAAAATCTTTCTTTTCAAATGATACTAAATTTACAAAAAGAATTTAAAAAAAATTGCAATTGTTAGTACAATAATTAATATTCAATACCTAGATTATGTACTCTTATTCTCTTTCTAATATTTGTATTGTATAATTTATTTAATTCAATAAATATACGGCTATTCGCCTTGATTTTCTTTTAAAATAGTCTCTTCTATTTAATTCATGCCACAAATTTAATTGTTAATTATTTTAATATTAGTTTAAGTTTAAACATTAATATTAAATTGAATTTAAGGTTTAAACTTTAAAGTTTAAACTTTTTCAATATAAACTTTAAAGTTTAAACTTTAAATTCAATTTCAAACTTTAAATTCAATATAAACTTTAACCTTTAAATTCAATTTCAAACTTAAGTTCAATATAAAGTTTAAACTTTAAATTCAATTTCAAACTTAAGTTCAATATAAACTTTAAACTTTAAATTCAATTTCAAACTTTAAATTCAATATAAATTTTAAAGTTTAAATTCAATTTCAAACTTTAAATTAATATAAACTTTAAACTTTAAATTCAATTTCAATCTTAAGTTCAATATAAACTTTAAACTTTAAATTCAATTTCAAACTTAACTTCAAAATAAACTTTAAAGTTTAAATTCAATTTCAAACTTTAAATTCAATATAAACTTTAAAGTTTAAATTCAATTTCAAACTTTAAATTCAATATAAACTTTAAACTTTAAATTCACTTTAAACATAAGTTCAATATAAAGTTTAAACTTTAAATTCAATTTCAAACTTAAGTTCAAATATAAACTTTAAACTTTAAATTCAATTTCAAACTTAAATTCAAATATAAACTTTAAACTTTATATTCAATTTCAAACTTTAAATTCAATATAAACTTTAAAGTTTATTTTGAAGTTAAGTTTGAAATTGAATTTAAAGTTTAAAGTTTATATTGAACTTAAGATTGAAATTGAATTTAAAGTTTAAAGTTTATATTAATTTAAAGTTTGAAATTGAATTTAACCTTTAAAATTTATATTGAATTTAAAGTTTGAAATTGAATTTAAAGTTTAAAGTTTATATTGAACTTAAGTTTGAAATTGAATTTAAAGTTTAAAGTTTATATTGAACTTAAGTTTGAAATTGAATTTAAAGTTTAAACTTTATATTGAAGAGTTGTGACTTTAATGAAGAGTTGCGATTTTCGTGAAAAGTTGCGACTTTAATGAAGAGTCGCAACTTTTATGAAAGGTTGTGACTTGTATGAAGAGTTGTGACTTGTATGAAGAGTTGTGACTTTAATGAAGAGTTGCGACTTTCTTGAAAAGTTGCGACTTTAATGAAGAGTCGCAACTTTTATGAAAGGTTGTGACCTTTACGAAGGGTTGCAACTTTTCAAATAGTTGTAACCTTTCCTATAAGACACAATAAACATTTGTGCATGCCACCCTTTGTTGTCTATAAATAGAGGAATTTCCTCTCATTTTAAAACAACTAATATTCTAAACCTTTCTTTTTATTTTCTTCTTCTTTTCTTCTTCTTCTTCACAACTAAATATTTTGTGTATTGATTCCTGTTGAGTGGCTCACTGATAACATTGTTTATATTATAGATCTTGGTATTTACTTTTACAGTCATTAATTTCTACTTATGTTATTAAGGATAAATGAGTAAGATAAGTTACATTTATCAACTAAATATTTGTGTACTTGGTTCGTGTTGAGTGACTCACTAACACCATTTCTTATGTTACAGATCTTGGTATGTATTTTTAAAGTCATTAATTTATACTTTTGTTATTAAACATAAATGATAAGATAAGTTACCCTTATCTCAAAAAATTGATAAGATGTAATAAGTTTCATTTTCCTTTACATTATTAATTTTTGTTATCGCGTAATCTTGTATATAAGATATTATAGTGTTTTAGTTTTAATGAGTGATAGGATTAAATTATTATTTTATAAATTTTGTGATATAAAATTCCCGCGATAAATTTACTAGTATTATATAATAATTAAAATAATAAATTGTTTTTAAAAAAAATGGTACCGGATGAACCGATAAGACCCTATTCCGAACCGGTCCAACCCGGTTACTAACGGACCGGGCGGAACATATTGGATTTTCCGGTAAATTCGATCCGGTAAGACTCGATTCCGGTAAGAAAATCCGGTAAGAAAAATCCGATACCGATTTCGGTAAAACCGGTCCGGTTGACCCGGTATTGTCCAATAGCCAGCCTTACACTATACTCACAACCAAAACGGAAATCTACTGGAGTATAGAACTCACCACCGTCGCCGGAATGTCATACCCAACCGAATGAAAACCCCTAAATCCGAATCAATTCTTACCGCCGTCAAATTTCCCATCATATTAGAATTCCTAAAAAATCTGGTAAGATTTTCTTATCCATGTTTAAGGAAATCAAAGAAATCATATTTTTTTCAAGAAATCTTTCTTTTCTTTCTTAAAAATTAAGAATTTGTTTTTACCTTTTTAGGGGAGAGGGGAAGAATGCCCGAGGCTTTTTCTGTCAATGGGGTTTTCTTGGACGATTTCACAAGTGTTGTTGACTAGTTCTTATAAAACAGACTTGAATTTTTGTCAGGGTTTTTGAATGATTTCACCAGGTTTTTGAAGAGTTGTTTTAAAACAGACTCGAATTTCTGTAAGGGGTTCTCTTGAATGATTTTACCAGGGTTGTTGAGAAGTTGTTTTAAAACAGACCCGAATTTCTGTCCGGGGTTCTCTTGAATGACTTCACCAGGTTGTGTTGAGGAGTTTTAAAACAGACTCGATGCTGGTACCACCAAGTTGTTCTAATTTACCCTTTCAAAGGTATTGAGTGGAAAGTTGTGGAGTTGTTCTTGAAGCCCCACTCAAACTTCTCGAAGCGTTGCTATCTTCAGGAGATGGTGACATCCAACTGTATATCGATTTATTCAGTTGGATCTGGGTAGAGCAGTGGCCAATATTCTCAGGAGTTTCAAACTTGTAAGTCAATCTGGGCCATCTAATTCGACTGAAAATTTTCAGTTATTAAGAATGTGCCTTACTAAAAAATTTAAGTTGATCTTCACTCTTCAACTGTGGAGGTTGGAAACACAGCTTTGACCTATTAAATATGCTAACACTGTTGATTTTTGGTATTATTCTAGAGACTCAAGAGATTTCGACGATACTATTTTATGTATCCTTTGTTTCAAAAGGTATCAACTTACCTCGTTAGTATCTTTTTTCTTCTTTGTAGTAATAAAAGAGAGAAATATATCAATGACATGGATCTTAGAGGAACTTGCTTCATTTGAACACTTCTTTTTGAGAATTAAAAATACTGCTCCATTTGAACACTTTAAAGCTACTTTAACGTTCTACCAGACAACAGTTCTAATAAATACAAGAAACTATTAATTAGAATGAGACGATTAAGGAAAAGCGAGAATAGGCTCTGATAAAGTGACAAAATTTTCATAATTTTATTTAATGAGTGGAGGAAGTGGGAGCACCTGTAAACAGAAGACTCTGTTTAGTTCTTAGTTTTCGACTGCAGACCATGATTCCATGACTAGATCAAATATTAGAGCTGTTGCACTTTTAGGATTACTGGGTTTTGTTACACTGCTTGCTTTGTATGATAATGTAGACTTTTTTCTATGAACTGGATTAGGAAGCTATTGACTTCAATGTCGTGTTATTTATTTGTTGGAAATGTTGTTCATCACCAGCTCAGAGTTTCTTCTTTGTGAACCATATGTAGGTTAAGAGAGGAGTGATTTGAGTTATTATCTGAAAAGAGGAAAATAAAAAGAGGTGTGGGGGGAGGGGGTTCTTGTTTGTCTGTTAGAACATGTCACTTGTTCAATTTTGTTCCATGTTATATGTGCAATCGAATTGCCAGAAATGATGTGCAACATTTAAGTCCCTAGTTGCCACCATTGATACTGCTTGTGTTAATCTGATAAACTTATTTTTGATGTGCTCTTCAAGAATCTCTTATGAAGACTAGTTTATTCATAATGTTAATTGTAGGATTGGTGCCTTGTCCTTCTCTGTATTGCGGATACTGTCGTGAATCTCTGGACTGAAAGTTACTCTATCGGTCAGAGCAATTGCACTCGACATTTTTATTCAACATCACTTAGGATTCATTGTATTTGACGTTATTTGTACATTTGGCTTTGTCCATTCCAGATTTCCTTCCGTTCCCTCTTAGCTGTAGCCCCTCACTTGACTCTCTAAAAGAGGGAGGTAGGGTGGGGGGAGAACAATTTGTGGAAATTTGGTAAGTGGAAGAGAGTCATACATCAGATGGTGCAAAATATTTCAGTGTTATGACATCTGTGTAGTTCTATGGCTTCCTTTTTTCGTAAGCTACTTTTGGAAAACCTAGATAAGAATACAGTTGTTGAAGTATCCTCCTCATCTATTGCTTTATTCCCTGCTCCTTTTTTCAGATATACCTGTGAATTATGATATCAGGCAAAAGAGGTGCAGGAGACTGCAGCATTCTACAGAGGCTATCTGTTCGGAGCTTCCACATCAATATAATCAATCTTCCACCCCAAGTTGTGGTGATGGTGTATTCTATGATGAAAGGTAGGTCGTGTTATCGACTTTCTTGGAAGGGTTAGGTCTCTTTCTGATATTTTCTGAATCAAATATGTTGGTAACTCACACGACCTGATGTTTCTCTCTTCAGGCCAAGTGTGAAAATGAACTACTTAACATCTGGAATAACAAATTACAACCTCAAGGGGAGTGTATAAGTACACATGATGGGGAGTAAGAGTTGAACTTTTCTAGTGCATGTTTTAGTTAATTAGCTTCATTTCTTTCACCCAATTTTTCAAGATTATCTTAAACTGCATTATTATTAATCATGAAAGTATTATAGATTACCATGTGTCCTTCCAAGCTTCCTGGGCTTTATAATCTCTTTCAAATTCCATCTGATCTTGTAATAGAATTGTCATGCCTGACATTTTTGACTTAAAATTTTAGAATTAACACCAACAAAAACTCGAAGTTCCTTAATTCAGGGACAAAATTTCAGAATTTGCACCAAAAATGATTTTGAGATATTTTTCTTTATTCCTTTGTCTTTGTTTTCATTTATGTTGGAGCAATGACTCTGATATGGATAGAGTGGAAAAGATTCAAAGGAATAAGGATAAATATAGCAGGGCTACTAATTTTGGGGGAGCAGCATAATTGATGGATTGATTGGTGATGTTACCATTCTACTTATTTATTGTTTATTTTCATAGGTGCAATTATGTTTGGAGATGCGTTGTTGCCTTCAACATGTTCTCTCATTGTCGAGTAGTTGAGGCAGACTTCATTATGTTTCAAGTGAGTGGAAGATTGCATTTTAACTTCATTTGATGGTATGATTAAGAGAGGAATTCCATATTACTAATGACTGCAGTATATTTTCATTTGTTAGTGTGCTTATGGGAGACCAACTACTGTTTCTCTTGTCAACATGGATGCTCTGCATGAGCAGATTGCTAAGTCAGATTCATTGAGTAGGGATTCCTCCAAGGTATGGCATGGATAGCATCGTCATGAAATCAACCATGAGCATTTTGCAAAACAACTAAGATCATCCGTATCCTAGTATCAAAAAGCTCGCATGTGAGTATACATAATTTATTTCTACTTTCTACCTACCAAACAATAATTTGGCGCTGAAGATATTCATTTCGCGATAATCATATTGAAGGATAATCTGGATCTGGAGCACAATGCATCTAAATAGATTCAACCAATAAATGCATGTACTAATGTAAGTCTAGCCTTTGGTGGCAGCACCTCTCTTTCTCTCTTCCCCACACACATGAAAAATTGTAAATTGGAACAGATTGTACAACTTTCATGTAAGTCACTGCTACTCAGTGTATAGAATGTAGAGAAATGCTATGATAATGAAAAAGTAATTTGATTGGAACATCATTAAACTGTTGTGAGAGTTAAATTTGTATGTCCCATTCCAACTCTCTCATTTTGCTAGACAATATTAAATGATGTTGGAACAGTGGTACTATAAATCTCCCGGGAACTATTTAAATAGTTTAGTATATGCAAAGCATTTGTAAATCAGTCTAAGAAGGGAACAGGTATTATAGTATTGATTGTAGTTGTTATTACATGATTTAGGAAGTCACTTTAACTAATAGGGAATAAGAATTGGGATTAGGAATTATTGGGAATAAAGCTACGTTGAGTAGTATAAATACACAAGGGCTGGGAGAGATTGCTCACCACTGTTCTCAAACCTTTTACTACACTTTATAGCTTATTCTCTTCAAATATTCCTCTCTCTGAAGGATATATGTCTGTCTAAACGTGGAAAACAAAGCATGGCAAACACTTCTTCTCTGGCTAGTTATTCCATTCTACGGTATCAATACAACAATTTATATTAGTTTTGTGGTCCATGTTAAAACAAAGAAGGATTTTTTAGTGTTTAAGCCTTTCAAGTGTCATTTGTTCGCATTCTCTCTTTCTGTCCATTTTATGTTTTAATTGGGTTAATCATAAAAACTGAATTACGAATTGTAACTTCTAACGGAAGAGTTTTTCTGTTCTAGTACCATCAGTTACAAGACAATCTAGAGGTTTTCTCTCTTTGAGTTATAAGGCCTTGAAGCTTGAATAGATTCCAACTTAATTTGGAAAACTATTCATGACATCATTCGTGCTTTAGGAAATACTCCAATATCTGAAAAGATTTTCTTGCAAATGTTTCATAAGAAAATGATATTTATTTTTTGATAATACAGGTTTCGTGTATTTTGGTCGTTACTCCAACTGATGTGGATCTTTATGAATTTCGTCAACAGGTTAGTCCATTCACACTTACAAGCTCTCATATTTCACTCATTTATTTAATTAGTCTTTCTCATGTGGAATCTTGCTAATGTTCTTTGTTTAAACGTTGTGTCATGCTCTTTGAATGAACTCCCCTGTTTTAACATTACCCCTTCCTCCTATTAATGCCTTCCTTTCGTTAATTCTACATCTCTCATTTTTCTTTGGATTATACGTCAAGAAGAACTGGAGGGGATGAAGCCGAAGGCTTCCGATGAGATTCTTAAAGATGGTGTGCTTTTATACCTTTCCCCCCTTTATACGTCATCTTTAGATAAACTTTTGTTATTCATTACTTCTATTTGTTTTCCATTTCAATTTCACCTGACATCAACAACTTTTTCAAAGATGAAGACAAATGTGTAGTTGTTTGTACTTCACGCCACTCTATGAGAATATTGCTATGTGGAATCCGTTTGTCGCCAGGTTAAGGTAAACTACTTAGGTGACATTTGTTTACAGCTTTGAAAACTGACTTTTCTAGCTTAGAGTTTGACTATTCACTTATTTTGAAAAGGTGATTGGCTTACATTACTTTTCTATTTCTAATTCTGATAACGTAATTGGAAGTTCCTACTAATATTCAGACCAAAAATATAACTTCATTCGTTCAAATTGAAGTAATACTTACAAAATATATGTATAAGGATAAAACGGATGAACAAGGTGATTTTCGATGATGTTGAAAGTTGATATATGTGTGTTTCTTTTGTTTCAATTCAATTGTTTTTGGAAGTTTTCAAGCTTAAATGCTATTTAAAGCTAGCAGTTACTATGCTTTTCATTTGGAGCTAAAAGGATTTGGTAGTTTCTTTCTAGAAATAGAAAAAAGAAACATTGATGGTCTTTCCTTTCTTAGTTTTTTTGATAAATGTAAGTGTTTTGTAGGGATGAGTGTTGAAGTTCAAGAAATAATGTTGTTCCTTCTATGATTATCTCGTATCTAAATCACTATATTGCATTCATAATCATTATATTCTTCTTTGTTGAAATGAATCTACCTTCCCTCGTGAATACATTTATTATACTAATTGGCCAAATTTCCCATTAGTTTCACTTAAAGTTACAAAAAAACCGACATCCCCACATAAACCACTCACAAATACACACTCTTCTTCTTAAAGAAAAAAAGAAATTCATAGATCATTTAACTATAAGATATTTTGCATCTATAACATAAAAGATGGAATGGCAATACACATCAACACTTTATAATTGATCATAATCTTTCAAAGCGTGTAGTATACATTTAGAGCAAGTCACATTGCCAAAATATTCAAAATAAAAGTACTACTTATCCTAATAAACATAAGCAATAACTAGGGAGTGAACCAAATACTGGTTGTCATGATTCAAGACAATCTTGAAAAAAGTAAAAAACATTTCATATAATGCCACAAATGGAATTAATTTTTTTTTTTTGGTTAAAGAAGAAAAATTGATCTTCCAGAACCACCACCTTATCTACAAAGCCACCTCCGCCGCCGCCATAGCCATCTCCCAGGCTACATTCCCTTACGAAATGTCCTTCTTCCCCACATTTATAGCATCCCACTCCTCCTCCGCCTCCCTGGCTACATTCCCTTGCGAAAGATTTATTTTTCTTCTGCCAGGGAGGCGGTGGAGGAGGAGTGGGATGCTATAAATATGGGGATGAAAGGCATTTCGCAAGGGAATGTAGCCAGGGAGAAGGCTATGATGCGGCGGAGATGAATCGTAAGATACGGATACAGTGGTTCTGGAAGATTAATTTTTCTTCTTTGACCAAAAAAAGAAAATTAATTCCAATTCTTGCATTATATTAGATTATTTTTATTTTTTTTACTTTTTTCAAGATTATCATGAATTATGACAATTAGTATTTGGTTTACTCCCTTGTTATTTCTTATATTTATTAGGATAAATAGTAGTTTTGTTTTGATTATTTTGGCAATGTGGCTTATTTAAATGTATACTACATGTTTTGAAATATTATGATCAAATGTGTGTTGCCATTCCATCTTTATGTTATAGATGCAAAGTATCTTGTAGTTAAATGATCTATGAATTTCTTTTTTTTCTTCAAGAGGAAGAAGAGTGGTTTATGTGGGGATGTTTTTTTTTTTTTTTGTAACTTTAAGTGAAATGGATGAAGTTTGTTGACATAGCACGTCCTCTGTGGAGAAATCCTCAGCATTCTCTAACATTGAATGGAAGGAGCGGAAGCCACACTGGATCATGAATCAATGATTTACTGCCATCTGTAGCTATTTTTGTAGCTTAGTGTAGCGATTCCATGCATTGGTGCTTTTACGGAGTTAACATTACAATAATATTTCTTTTGATAATTGTACTAGTTAATTGCAAAAATATGTAGACTCACTTAATCCTGAGTAGAGATCTGTATCATGCATCAATTATAACACTCACACGTCGCAGGACCGGAACTTCATACACTACTGGATGAAAACCCCTAAATCCGAATAAAGTTTTCCCGCCGTCAGCTTTCCCATCATGTTAGAATTCCTGAAAAATCTGGTAATTATTGTAAGATTTTCTTATCCATGCTTAAGGAAATCAAAGAAATCATTGTTTTTCAAGAAATTCAAGAACTCTTTCTTTTCTTTCTTAAAAAATCAAGAATTTGTTTTTACCTTTTTAAGGGGAGAGGAGATGAATGCCCGAGGCTTTTTCTGTCAATGGGGTTTTATTGGATGATTTCACAAGTGTTATTGACTAGTTCTTATAGAACAGGTTTGAATTTCTGTCGGGGTTTTTTTTGAATGATTTCAGCAAGGTTATTGAATAGTTGTTTTAAAACAAGGTCGAATTTCTCTCCGTGGTTTTCTTGAATAATTTCACCAGGGTTGTTGAAGAGTTGTTTTAAAACATACTCAAATTTTTGTTAGGTGTTCTCTTGAATGATTTCACCAGGGTTGTTGTGGAGTTTTAAAACAGATGCGATGATGGTGCCACCAAGATGTACTAATTTACCCTTTCAAAGGTTTTGAGTGGCTAGTTGTGGAGTTGTTCTTGAAGCCCCACTCACACAACTCTAAAATCAAGTAGTGTAATTATAAGAAGTTAAGTATTTTTGAATGAAGACACTCAATTGGGTAAATATCCGTAAATGCCCTCAGTGACAAATTTCCTTTACATGGTCTATGGACCTTTGTGGCTTTGATTTTTTCTTAAAAATGGAAAATTGTGCTAGGTAAGAGAATGGGAAATTATATGGTTCGTCTTTTCTGATTTTTTTAATGTTTTGAGGATCAGTGGGCTGCTGCTAAGAACATCATAGTTATGTGAGTAACAATGGGAAGTCGTGCTTTCATGCAGTTTTAATCCTTTACGCTATAGTTGCACCTGCAAATTTGTGTGTTGCTTGCAAAATAGGCAGTGACCTGGGAGGAGGCTCTTCATTGAATTATGTTTCTGTCTTTGCTACTTCACACGATGAGAGCATATGCTTTATATGAAATTGATACTATTTTTTCTCAGATTCTCCTTTCTAGTATCATAATTTTCTATATACACAACTCTTAGTTCGTTTTTCAATGAGATTTACTTCCTTATAGGATTGTCCTTTTTATTTTCTTATGCTTATAACTTGTGTACTCCTAGTTTTAACCCAGCTCCACTTTACAGCTGGTGTACCTGCTATATATAGATGGATGACAATGGTAAGTTTTAGTTTCTTTGACATTGTTTTAATGCATTTTGATGTGTAGAAAGTTCTACTAAATTTGTATTTTACTTTATCACTTCTTTTGAACGATCAGGTGTCTCATGAGATGGATTGGTGCTGATGGGGGAAAGATATGGTAACATCACATCATCTGCTTTTTTCTGTAATGATGCTGCTGTACATAATCTATTTTGCCTGTCAACTATGATGTCCATAACTTGGAATGATTGTTTAGTCTATAGGATTGCATGCATTACTCTACTGATAGGTTGGTTGACGGTTTGTGTACATTAATATCTTTTTACAGATGTTCTTTTATTTATTTTTTGTGGTTTTACTTGTAATTGGGAGAACTGATATGGTTGTACACAACACAAAATATTGATGCTTACATTTTGTTTCTGCTTTTATTGTAAGATCTTCATGTACACCACTTTCCTGGTGCTTCATCTGCAATAAAATGCTTTCTTTACCTGTACCGCTTCCCCAAGAGGGGTAGATAGGTGTGGTGGAGATGATTTTTTTTGTTGATCACTACTGTATGCACAGAGGATTTGATTATTTATTCTAGCTGAAGTTGACCTGGAACATACATATTGGTACTTAAGTACTTTTAGCCCAACTTATGGAGACTATCATCTTCTGTTACACTTCCTTTTTGTTTGGCCATTTTAACTATGGTTTAATATGCTTGCTTAATACTTCCCAAATCAAAAAACACAGCCATTCAAGTGATATGCGTTCTTTCCCAAATCCCAGCAAGCTTTGGCTTTAAATGAATGGCTTTGAGTTCTATTTCTTGAGTTCCTCTGTTGGAAATTTTACTGAAACTCATGGGGAGACAGTATTGGCAAGGCTTTGAAGGTAAAGTTCTTTTGAGTTTTAGTTGGTAGTATCCAATAGGATAGGTATGAAACAACTAACCTGGTCTTCGTTCCTACCATTGTTTATACGATGACAAGTGTTTGTACCTTGGAATTCATGATTTTAGACAAGATGTTGGTACAACAGGTAATTATGTATAAGCGTCCCAGATACATGAGTTAACTGTTGTTTGCTAATAAGGAAATTTCTAGGGATTTTTCTCTTTTGCAGTCATTGTTCGGTGATGTATTTTACAATTAACTAGTTCAAAGGAAGCAATTGCACTACAAATACTTCTAGCTTTTTTCAAACTCAAACAAGAAAAAAAATTGATTTACGTACTTTACTAAAGTTGTTCTGTGATCTGATTGCTTGTTTGGTTTGCTATACAATCTGGAAGGCCAAAGAGGGTCTTGCATTCTCTGAAATTGTCTTTATTAAGAATCACCCTTATGCATCTCAGTGTCTCCTTTAAAATTGTTGATGTTGAAAGGTCATCTTTGATACACCAGTAACTTAAGGATATTTCTTGTCTGATTTTTTAGATCTTGTTCATTTGCATGGAGTAAGGGTAGCCTGCTTTGTACAGGTGGTTTTCCTTCTCTGTTGTTGCTATTGCCCAGTGGACTTGGGCTTCTTCTGAGACCATTAACAAATTGAGTGCAAGTGATGGTTAATTCAAGCTTTGGGATTCTCTTTGTTTCTTTGGCAATCATGGTTTAATTGGTAGGTCCTTCAGTATTTCTGTATCCACTTATTTCAGTATATTGTCCTGAAAAAAGAAACAGAAAACTAATTATTGGTTTAACTTTTACTTAATCAGATGCTTGTTTTTCACAGCGTATTTGTTTTCCTCGACCTTCGTAATGAAGATATCAATTCACGATTTGTTTCCAAAGGACCAATGCATAAATTACTCAGAGCGTGTTTGAATTGTCTTATTTTAAGTGCTTTTAAGTCAGAATAACTTTTAAGTACTTTTGGAGTATTTGGAGAATTCTAGAAAGGGCTTATAAGCACTTAATTTTTAACTAAAATGTTAAAAACAAGTCAAAAGTCCTAAGTTAGAATTTCTAACTTATGGCTTTTGGCTTCTAAGTTAAAAGTGAAAAGACAATTCAAACTGGCTCTTAATAACATAGCGATGAGTTTTGACAGTACTTCTGACATAGAGCAGCTATGTATATATATATATATCCACTGTTTTGTTGTACCTTTACTGCCCAAGATCTTTATATGATTAGACTTTGGATCCTTCAAATACTTGTGGGTTTAAGGTGAATTTTTTTGTAGGCATTTATTATTTAATTTTTTTTGTAGGGTTTGGAAACAAATGTGAATCTATGGTTTTATTTTGTAGAATTGACTTTGTTTTGTAAGAATTGATTTGAATAGTTTTCTATGAAGATATGTTAACACCTAATCAATTTTTGAAACTTCAATCCGGGTAAAATTAATAGGTTAATATTGGCTAAACATCATTATTTCTTACTAATCTTAAAGGATTTCATAGCATTTAAAATGACCCCCTGACAGGCAAGGCCCTTGCATCACAGTGTTCCAGCTAACAAAATATAATAATCTCGCTATGTCAATTTCCCTGCCGCTCTATCTGTTCAAGTAAACTACTGATCTTCCCATGATGTTGGTATTCTTCCATCCATTAATAAAGAAAGAAGGAAAATTTGAGAATTAAGTCAAGGATTATGATGCTTTTTTTAATTCTAGCATTTTTCTTCGTTGAACATTACAGTCATTGTCATGATCTACAACATGCTACAAATGATCGATTTTGTTTGGAAGAATTGTGCGGAAGGTAAGATTGTCTAAATATGCATTGAAGTTGCATTCCAGCTTGGTGTCTGTAACTTACTGAATTATCAGGTCCTATCTTGAAAAATGAGGACAACAACCTATCTTGTTCTGAGCAAGAATTTGTATGTTTTTTTTGATATTAGGCAACATTGCTTTTATTGCTTGTGGGGATGTCTTGAAACTCTTTATAATAGGGAACATTGATTTTTGAGTCTTTAACTATGCTTTTGCAGGTCATACCTGAAATTGGTTACCGATTATTACACAACTACGCTGACCAAGTTCAGAACTTTGGTTGGATCTGAAACAATCATTTTCAGACTTCAAGATCATTTACCAGGTAAGTTACAATCATTGTTTAGATTATCATCACACAATCAATCCATTGCACTAAATTTTTCAACATTCATTAAAGTTAAACCTAACTCTAAGCATGAAGTTAATATGTTTTGGTTAAAGAAGAAACTCGAATCTGTTTTACAAGCTGCCAACATCAGACATACTTCTTGCAGTAACATTCTCTAGTACTTGTATCTGTCATATTATACACTAAAAAAGTTAAGTACATGAAGACCATTTGCAATTGTGTCTTAGAAGTGAAAGGTGTTGTAGTTGTTAATACATGATTAGTTGCTCACCTACATTCTCAAACCTTTTACTACACTTTATAGCTTATTCTCTACAACATTCGTTTTCATCCCTCTGGAGGATATATGACTGTCTAAATGTGGACAACAAAGCTTGAAAAACACTTCTTCTTACGCTAGTTATTACATTATGAGGTATCAATAATAGTTTATATGAGTTCTGTGCTCCGTATTGTTGAAAGCAAGAATGATTTTTGAGGACTTAAGCCTTTCAAGTGTCATTTCTTCCCATTGTCTCTTAAGGTCCATTTTATGTTTTAGTTGGGTTGAGTATAATAGGTGAATTATGAATTGTAATTTATAAGGAAGAGTTTCATTGTTCTAATACCATCTGTAACAAAACAATACTATTGGTTCTCTCTTTTCTGAATTATAAGGCCTTGAAACTTGAATATCATCCAACTTAAGTTGAGAACTATTTATGACTTCAGTCGTGTTTTAAGAAATACTCTACTAGCTAATGAGATTTTCTTAAATGTGTTTCATAAGAAAATGATTTTTTTCATTATAATATGGTTTCGTGTTATTTGCGCGTTAATCTGACTGATGTGGATCTGTTAGAATTTATTCAACAGGTTAGTCCATCAACACAAACTAGCTCTCATATTTTACTGCGTTTAAGTCTAATTTTTCTCATGGTTTCTTGCTAAAATTTTGTGTCATGTTCTCTGAATAATATATTTGCAACCCACAGATGGATCATCAATAGTACCCCCATCAGTGAATAGGGTCCTGAATAACAAGCCTTGCAAGATTAAGTTAATATTTAATTTATGAATTTGGAGCTATCTTGATGCTTTCTCGCCTTCACCCACCCCCACACAAGGAAAAAAGGAAGAACAGGGAATTAGAACCAGAAGTGATTTAAGATATTTTTCTTCACACCTACTTTATTTTCAATAACTCCGACATTGATAGAGTATTTTGGGGGTGAAGCATAATTGATGGATTGATTCTTGATGTTGCCATTCTATTTATTTGTTTATTTATTTTCGTAGGTGTAATTATGTTTGGAGATGCATTGTTGCCTTCAGAATGTTCTCTCATTGTTGAGGAGTTGAAGCAGACTTTACTTCTAATTGATGTACATACTTACTTCTAAAACTATACTCTAATCTGAAGTAAAAAATATTGATTTACATACTTCACTTCTAAATTTGTTCTCTAATCTGATTGATCTTTTGATTTGCATACATAATGTTAAAGTCCAAAGAGGGTCTTGCATTCTCCAAAAGAGTCTCTGCTAAGAGTTTCCCTTGCTCATCCCAGTATCTCACTCAAAATTGTTGATGATGAACGGTTCCATCTTTGATACACGAAAAGACCGATTTGTTCATTTGCATGCAGTGGAATGAGGATGACTTACTTTGCACACGTGCTTCTCTTTCTCCTTGCCACTGTTGTCCAGTGGATTTGGGATTCATATGAGTTCTCTTAAAAAATAGAATGTGAGAGTTGGTGCGTTCAAGCTTCTAGGATACATAGCTGGTCCTGATGTTTATGCAGAAGGTTTACAGGCCCAAATTGATGGATTAAGAGATGTGATAGGTAATCTTTTCTACACTTTGCTACCCTAAAAACCACTGTTTAATTTGCAAGTTCTGATGTTTACACAGTGAAGGTAAGTCTTGTTTATGTGTGTAATAGGAAATACTCCCTCCGTCCCAATTTATGTGAGGGTGTTTGGCTAGGCATGGAGTTTAAGAATGAAAGAAAGACTTTTGAAACTCCTATTTAACTTTTTTGGGGTTCGGGAAATGATTGTGAGTCTTTGGTTTTATTTTGTAAAATTGAGTTTGTGTGAGGTTTTGTTTTGTGAGAATTGGTTGGGTTGTTTTTTGGTAAATCATATTTCAAAACAGCAAGAACATTTTCTTGAAACTTTAATGTGGGTGAAATGAATTGGTTAGAACTGTCTAAACATCATTATTCATCATGATTCGAAATAGTACCAAAGGACCTCCTAACAAGTATAAGGCCCTTGCGTCACAACTGTTCTCAAAGAACAAAATTCTCTCTCCCATTGATTATGAAAGAACAATGCACGACCATATGTCTAGCTTCTCTTGGTTGCAACACCAAACAGACCAATGTTAACACGGGTTAACAAGGACATGTCATACTGATGAAATCGGGGTACACTGAAGACAAAACAACTCATTGCGTACAGGCAGCCTCAAAGTCAACAAGATAGTGAAGTATCAACAAACTCATTTAGACAAAGGATAGAGATTCAACACCCAATCCAAGCAGAATGACAACCGAAGGGGATTTGGAGTCTTCTTCTTCACTCAAATGAAGTTGAAAGTCAAGAACGATTATTGGGTAGTAGCGCCGCAAGTTCGGACCAAAATCACGAAACGAATGGCAAGCGCGTAAGCGCAGGTTTTCTGTCTTTCCTTTCCCTTCTTAGACAGCGAATTGAGTGAATTTCGAGGAGAGGCACGAACTAAGGAGTTAACTTAAGCTTGGTCGATAGTCGTTCCAATCCTAACTGGTTCCATGATCTAGGAAGTCAATCAAATCTCTCTTTTGGTCAAAAGCGATATAAGTTGTGAATCGAATCTGTGGCTGATACGCTCAAACTTACTTCTCAAATAAGAAGTAAAGCGGTCGTATCAAGTAAAGAACCCAACTAATGGGGTTGGGATCGATCCCACAAGGAAAATAGTTCAGACTTAACTTTATTTTATTATTACTATTATTATTTAGCCAACTGTTTTCCAATAAACCAAAAGACAAAAAGGGGGGTTTTATTTCTAAATTAATGAGAATGATTAACTAAATAAGATCGAACAACTAACAATTTTAACTTTCAGAGTTTAATCAAATTATAAAAGTAACTAGGGTTTTAGTGTTCCCCACAGGTTCCTAACTTGGTAAATCTAACTATAACAGCTCTATCCTGATATCTTGCACGTAAAGTGATAAGTTATGTATCTCTAAATCCTTGGTCCGGCATCTAGAGAATTTCACTCCGCACCTTGGTCCGGCTACGTGTGTTGCTATACTAACCCTTATCTTTACCTCATATTAAACATCGTATTCGGTATTTGACTAAGCTATTAACTCGTACCAACCAATACTAGTCTATTAGATAGTCTACACTAAATCTATGTTGATAATTCTTTTCCTATTATCTACCTCCTTGGTCCGGCAAGTAGCATTAAGGCGAGTTCTAACGTTGGCCACCGTTAAAAAGAATTTTAAACGAAAGAATTATCAATACATGCAAGACACCACTCTAGAAATTGTTATTGAAGTTAGATTTCTACCTTGTTATTCACCCATGGTTCCCACAACCCTAGCTATGAGGTTTAGTTACCCATGTTCGTAATTACACAATTCATATCGTTAATGGAAAAGTTCATGCACTTACTTTTATGAAAACGAATAATTTCCCAGAATTCAACTTGATTAATCACCGAAATCCACAACAATCAATTCCCGGAAAATATCTTAATTTCCAAAATCAAGAGTTTACTAATATAATCGAAGAACTATAAACTAAAAATTATCCAGAAAGTCTAACCTCAAAAACGAGGTTTTTCCAACTATTTATAAGAAAAATAAAAACCTAATCAAATAAGGATTCTATTTACTAAAAATCTGTCCAAACGCGTCTGGGTCGACGGACCACGTGACGGACCGTCATGGACACGACGGACCGTCATAGCCTCCGTCGTACCATACTTCACATCTTCTCATGTTGCTTTCTTCATTCCCCCCGACGGACAGGTATGACGGACCGTCGCAAGCATGACGGCCCGTCGAGGGTCTTCGTTCCAATACACTTGAACTTTGGAATTTTGGGTACTGGGATTACTCTCTGATAATTACGACGAACATGCAGGACGGACCGTCGTATCTGTGACGGTCCGTCACGAACTTCCGTAATCCCACACTTGGTCAGACTTCCCCAAATTTCCTTCAGCAACTTCTTCCTTCACTACGATGCCACCTACGGACCGTCACAGCCGCGACGGACCGTCATAGGCTCCGTAGGTGGTCTCTTCTGCAATTCTTTCTCAAAAACTCCCGCGTTCTTCCTTAGACAGATTTTCTGCAAACAAAGATAAACTTATATCAAAATCAACACAAAAAGGCTCTCGACACACACTAAACTTAAGGAAAAAGTATTAGAAATACCGTGAAACCACGGTACATCAGTGTCCTCTAACCAGATTAACACATCTTCTTTTCTTTTTGTTGTATAGTGGAGCTCCTCTCCATGAATTCAGAGATTTCGATCCATGTACTATGTTCTGTACACTACATATATGCAAGACTTGCTTCCTAGAATCTAGTCCAGATAATCTATCTATGATATTTCCCCTCAAGATAGTTAGGGAACTCTACCCTCGCTCCACACCTTATCCTTCGGTCCAATCCATGAGGCAAAAAGGCAAGCTAACTTAGTGGCTACTTAATTCTTGATTGATGTAGCTTCATTGCTTGTTTTGGTATGAATGAGACACTAAACAGTATCAACCAAAGCTTCTGATGATCTATAGGGCTTAGAAAAAGACTGAGGTGATTGCCACAAAATCGAGAAGTAGTAGACATGACCGCTTCTGCCACTTCACTATAAGTACTCAAACACTACTTGCTGCCAAAACTGTCACTCTTTATGCACTTACCTAGGTTTCCATTTTTTCAAAATAGGATGATAGGCAAAATCTCAATTTTAATTGAAAGAACAAGTTGAACGAAATTTGTTTCATCTATAGGCAGACAACACAAACAAAGATAAACGGACAAACATATAAAAGAAATTGATTTATCATCTGTAACATCTATCCATCCCGCAATTTCAATTAACCGATTCATTGCGTAACTCTTGGGTAAATTATTAAACTAGTAAGAGTTGTATCGTCTAACTTCATTCGAAAATGAAATTAGAATTTTAAAGTATCAAATTCGAAAATCTTTTCTATTTTGATTATTTCTTAGATTCTATTGAATTGTATCAGTCCATTTTCTATTTTAAAGCGAACACTTATAAAACTAGAAAACTATCTTTTTACTTTAATTTAAGTTTAACTCATTATATTCAGTAATATATATGATTGAAAAGAATAAAATGTTATCACACAATTGCTTGAAAAATCTTTTTTTTTTGGGATTACTGATTGTAGTGTTGTATTTCTCATTACAATGTGTTTGTTGCTTCTAAGACTGTCAGGTCTTCCTGTTTGAACTTAGACTCCTGTTTTTTGCTTACCCAGACATTTATGCTTCTTTAAATGTATATTACAGTCTTTTTGTTCAAATTGCATTAATTTTCATAAATTTAGATATTTGCTACATCAATCTTCTAGGAGCCTTGCTATCCTTAGGAGATGGTGACATCCAACTGTATATTGATTTATTGAGTGGGATATGGGTAGAGCAGTGGCTAATATTCCTAGGAGATTCAAACTTGTAGGTCATCTGGGCCATCTAATTCACCAGAAAATTTTCAGTTATTTAGAATGTGCCCTACCAAAAAATTTAGGTTTGATCTTCACTCTTCAGCTGTGGAGGTTGGAAACACAATTATGACCTATTAAATATGCTAAAGTTGTTGATGTTTGGTATTATTCTAGAGACTAAAAAGCTTTCGAGGATACTATTTTATGTATCCTTTGTTTCGAAAGGTATCAACTTACCTCCTTCAGTTAAGAGTTACTAAGTTAGTATCTTTTCTCTTCTTTGAAGTAATTCAAGAGAGAGATATTATAATGACATAGATCTTAGAGGAACTTGCTTCATTTGAACACTTTTTTTGAGAATTAAAAATACTGCTTCATTTGAACACTTTTTTTTGAGAATTAAAATACTGCTTCATTTGAACACTTTAAAGCTACTTTAACGTTCTAACGGACAACAGTTCTAATAAATACAAGAAACTATTAATTAGAATAAGACGATTAAGGAAAAGAAAGAATAGGCTCTGAGGAAGTGACAAAATTTCAATATTTTTCTTTAATGTGTGGAGGGAGTGAAAGCACATGTAAAAAGAAGACTATGTTTATTTCTTCTTAGTTTTCGACTGCAGACCATGACTAGATCAAACTTTAGAGTTGTTGCACTTTATAGGATTACTGAATTTTTTTTGACTGATTACTTTGTCTTGTAATGTAGACTTTTTGCTATGAACTGGATTAGGAAGCTATTGGCTTCAATTCCATGTTATTTATTTGTTAGAAATGTTGGTCATCACCAGCTCATAATTTCTTCTTTGTTTGTGTACCATATGTAGGTTAAGGGAGGAGTGATTTGAGTTATTATCTGAAAAAAGAAAAATAAAAAGAGGTGTGTGTGTGGAGGTGGGGGGGGGGGTTTCTTCCTTGTCTATTAGAACATGTCACTTGTTCATTTTGTTCTATGTTAGATGTGCAATCGAATTGCCAAAATATGTGCATCATTTATGTCTCTAGTTAGCACCATTGATACTTCTGTTAATCTCATAAAGCTATTTTGATGTGCTTTTTCGGTGAGAGCAATTGCTCTTGACATTTTTATTCAACACCACTTAGGATTCATGGTATTTGGTGTTATTTGTACATGTGGATTAGTCCATTCCACATTCCCTTTCCTTCGCTCTTGGCTGTAGCCCTCACCTGACTCTCTAAAAGAGGAAGGTAGGGTAGGGGGAGAACAAAATGTGGAAATTTGGTAAGTCGAAGAGAGATATACATCAGATGTTGCAAAATATTTTTGTGTTATGCCATCGTGTAGTTCTATGACTTCCTTTTTTAGTATGCTAGTTTTTGAAAACCTAGATAAGAATATAGTTGTTGAAGTATCCTGCTCATCTATTTTTATCCCATTCCCTGCTCCTTTTTTCAGATATACCTGTGAATTAAATCCATATGGGTAAACTTGTGATGAAATCCATATTAATCATCTCCACTTTTCAGTTAACTTTCTAAAAAAAAATCATCTCCCCCTTCCACTCCAGAAGTTCTGTATTTTGAGATCCAGGCCTTTTGTGCTCTATTTTAACTTGTTTGCAATACAGGCACTTGGACACAAATTCGGCAATGCCATTCCTCATACCATTCCAACAATATACTTCTCTCAAATCGTGGTGCATCTTTGTGGAACCCGTATCAATGGAGTATCTGGAGTTATGAGCTTCCTCAGTGATACTCTCTTGGATTCCATCCACCATTGGTACACACAGTTTACCTTGATATCTCAAAACACCATCTTCCACTTGTTCAAAAGCTAATAATCTTTTCTTTTGAACATTTGCCTTTAACTCAAGCAAAATAGGATCTTGGTCATGCTTTTCTTTCACTTTTGATAATAACAATGATTCAGCCCCATTCATCACCACTATTCATCCTTTTGTGGAACAAATTAGTCGGACTCTTAAGTGTGCAAGTCTATGCAGTTCTTTTGCTAATTTATTCTTCTTTTCCTCAAGATGGGCGGTACTATGCATAAACAACTTGCTTAAGGCATCAACAACAATATTAGCCTTACCTGGGTGGTAAAGAATGCTTATGTCATAATCTTTGAGCAATTCTAACCACCTCCTTTGTCTGAGATTAAGCTCTCTCTGAGTGAACTCATATTGTAGGCTCTTGTGATCAGTGAATACACTAACATGAACATCATACAAATAATGACGCCATATCTTCAAGGCGAATACTACAACAACCAACTCTAAGTCATGTGTTGGGTAATTCCTCTCGTGAACTTCAATTGTCTGGAGGCATAAGAAATAACCTTGCCATTCTGCATTAACACACACCCTAAACCTACTCTAGATGCATCACAATACACCACAAAACCTTAAGTACCTTCCGGTAATGTCAAAATTGGGGCAGTAGTCAACCTTTTCTTCAGCTCCAAAAAGCTTTTCTCACAAGCTTCAGACCATTGAAACTTAATTGTCATTTGAGTCAACTTGGTCAAATGAGACGAAATAGATGAGAACCCCTCAACAAAACTTCTATAGTAGCCAACCAAACCCAAGAAACTCCTTATATCAGTTGGAGACGTGGGTCTAGGCCAACTCTGACTAGTTCTATCTTTTGAGTATCAACTCTAATCCCATCACCGGAAACTATGGCCCAAGAATGCCACAGACTTAAGCCAAAACTAATATTCTTAGGTGACTAGCATGATCTTCTTCATTCCTTGAATAGATTAGTATGTCATCAATGAAGACGATAACAAACATATCTAGATAAGGTTTGAAGACTCTATTAATAAGATCCATGAATGTTGCAGGTGCATTTGTCAAACCAAAGGACATGACCAAAAAATCATAATGCCCATATCGGGTTCTAAAAGTTATCTTTGGAATATCACATTCCCTAACATTCAACTGATAGTAGTCTGATCCGAGATCAATTTTTGATAAGTAGGAAGCACCCAGAAGCTGGTCGAAAAGATCATCAATCCTTGGAAGATGATATTTATTCTTGATGGTAACCTTGTTCAATTGGCGGTAATCTATACACATCCTAAGAGAACCATCATTCTTTCTCACAAACAAGATCGGAGCGACCCAAGGTGAGACACTTGGTCGAATGAAACTCTTATCTACCAGATGTTTCAACTCTTTTAACTCTACTAGTTCCATTCTATATGGAGGATTAAAGATAGGACAAGTATCTGGAATGATGTCTGTGCCGAAGTCTATTTCTCTCTCAGAAGGGACTCCGGGTAGATCATCAGGAAAGACTTCTAGAAACTATTTTACTATAAGAACTGACTGGAGGGGAGGTAACTCAGCACTTGAGTCGTTAACTCGGACTAAGTGATAGATAGAACCCTTCGAAACTAAGTTTCTCGCCTTAAGGTACGAAATGAAATGACCCTTAGGCACTACTGAACTACTACTCCACTTTATGACTGGATCATTAGGGATCTGAAACTTGACAACACGAGTTCTACAATTTATTTTTGCATAATAGGCATGAAGCCAGTCCATACTTAGATTGACATCAAAATCTACCATGTATAACTCCACTAGGTTAGCCATGGTGTTCTTGTGATTGATAAAAACAGGACAATCACGATACGCTCTTTCCGCTAGAATAAACTCTCCAATAGGTGTTGAAACACAGAAGAGCTCACAAAGTTTCTCAAGAAGAATTTGAAACTTATTCGCAACATAAGGAGTTACAAAAGACAAACTTGCTCTTGGGTCTAGAAAAGCATAAACATCAAAAGTAAAGATTTTGATCATACTAGTGACAACATCTGGAGAGTTCTCTTGCTCTTGGCTACTAGTGATTGCATAGAGACGATTTCCTTCTCTGTCTGTCCTTGAATTGCTTGTCTAGATGTAAATTTTATCTGGTGAAGCAACTGAAGAAGACTGGGCTATATTGCCCTCTTTATCAGTACTATGTCTATTCTTACGACACTCTCTTGTAAAATGATCATTCTGGCCACACTGAAGCAATCACGAAACACCCTGAGTGGCTCCTACCACACTTGGAACATGCAGGAGTCTAAGTTCCCCCTTGTTCCTTACCACCTTGCGAATACACATGTCTATATCTAAAGCTCTGAGAATGGTGAGTATTGTACAGACATTGGTTCCTTTTTGCAGGTGCACTAGTAGATGATGAAGCATGTCCTTTCTGCTTCTATTAGAAAGAAGACTAGTTCACATTACTCTTTTGCTGCCCGGACTCGTTTCTTATGTCTTAGTCCTTTTATTCTTGAACTCTTCTTTATCCCTCAGCCTTTCCTGCTCAACTTATTGCACATGGATCATCAGCCTTGCTATGCCCATGTCATCTATTAACATGGCAACCTTACTTCCCTCACTCGACAGATGAGACAACAAAACTACAAACAAGTTTGCTCTACTCCTCATGTCAATAACTATCTCTTTGCTTCTCTTTCTGAAGGGAAAAGAAACATCCCATAAAGCACTTCAATAACAGTCCAACTCACAAACGGTTACGCATAAGCACGAGTTAGAAAGAAACATTTTAGAGATAAATTTTAACGCACAAAAAGAGTGTGAAAGAAGTGAAGGATTCCTAGATGTTGCAGACTCCTATTTATAGATATGATGCGCTTCACACCGATAACTAGGACTCTATAGACACAACTTCATAGACTCCATAGGACTCTTGAACTCTAGGATTTGGTACCAAGTTTTTCATGCCTCGAGACTATACCCTTGTCACGACCCTCAAGTACACCCTAGAAGTTAGAGTATCCTTGAGTTCGTCACACGGCAAATGAGACTTCAAGAAGTCTCATCTAAACCACTCGTATCATTCATTGCATAATAACCATACTAAAATGAGCAAGAATTTAAAACTTTCTTCACACACGAAGAACTCCTTTCATAAACAATACACAAGCGGAAGACTTTCATTAAAACATTAGACCTTTATAATATCCCTTTGAACCATCTAAACTTTAGAGTATACAATACTTGGGACTAAGCCCATATAAGACATAAAGTAAAGACTTAAGACATAAACGAACATGTGGATATTGTCCTCGAATAGATGAGGACTCACCAATACTTCGTCTTCAACACTTAGAAACCTATTCATCCTCCATGACATATCAAGACTTCCAATTCCCTACACTTTAGTCAAAAAGGGAAAAGAAGGGGTTAGCACATTAGATATACTAAGTATGGAAGCCATGCAAAAACCATGAAAAAGGGACATTTAGTAAGTAACATGCTTTTAATGAATTTTGATTAAAACATCATACTATAATCATAAGAGCAACATTTAACACTTCAGAAATACATAATAAATCATCCAAGCAATTATTCACATTTTAAAGCTCTCTTTCCAATGAACTAATTCACTGTACAATGATGTTCCTTCACTGTTACAGTGAAGTGCTTAGCCTTCACATTCAACATCTTCTAGCATGTAGTCAACCCACTTAAACTTATCCTAAGACTCACTTAAGTCACACAAAGAGAGACCGCCCATACACCCTCTCAAAGCATGCCTAAACGATCCTTAAGACTACTTAGAATGAGACACATACACACTTACAATACATCAAACACATGAACATGAGATCCTCCTACCAAAGGTGATTACAAGGTTCACTTGGGTGAGTGTGGAGAGACCGCCCATACAATCCCTTTCACACACAAGGGATCCTATAGACTACCTAGGATAGAATCACTCACTTAATACAATAGCATATAAAAACATGACAATCTCCTTTCAAAGGTTATCAAAAGACCTACTCAAGTAACTCAAGAAGAATGTCCATAATTGACCTCTTCAAGATTACCTAAGTAATCCTTAAGACATCCCTAAGTTTGGATCATGTCTACATAACCAATCAATTTCCTTAACTAGAATCATTACTAAGACTTATCTAAGTAAGAGATGAAGTGACCATTCCCTTGCCCCCTTCATACCTTAACTAGACAACCCTTAACTACTCTAGATAAGAACTTATTCATTTAACATTCTTTCTTAACGTAAGTCATTACATTCCTTAGTTCATTTAAGAGACATTCATCACATAAGGACATTCAGTTAATGGTCTTGGAGAAATCTAGGGACTCTCACTAACATCTTTAAAGCCTATTGTACAATGTCTAGATCGCGTCCCATACCACCGCCTAAACTTCATAGAACTTCTCTAATGCTAATAAGCATCCCACATCATGAGAATAGGCAATAACCGACATAGACCATGGTAGCAAAGCATGGAATCCGGAGTTCTATCCTACTCCAATAAGGTTGTTCTACTTGCCAATAGTAGAACTTGGACACATCCCATGTAGGCACATGGTTAAGGAATATAAAGGAATTACTTTGTACTATAGTCCCGTTCTTCACTAGAGCGACTTCGCTTACAATACTCACTCGGTACTAGCCTTCGTTCTCATAGATTACATCACATTAAGGTTCATACAAAGGGTTTTACATCATGTTCATAACCCAATCACATTTACCCTACCAAAGAGGTCCTCTAGGGGATGCCTTCCAATGGTGACAAGAAGCTTATCATGACTTTCCTAAGTATTGATATGATGTCGTTCCAGTCAATCAACCTTAAGTCCATCATTACATTACATGAAGGATACCATTACGGCTTTAAACTTCAAGTTTCATGACCTTACCTTCTAGGTTCAAGGTTTCACATAAGGGACCCTCTTATCATTATTCAAGGTCTCACATCATTCATTCATTCAAGACTAAGACGTTTTAGCTTCCTAAGTCAAGACATCACATATTCACTATCATACATGCATCAAGTAAGGTACACAAGTCTACCTATACAAGACACAACATACTTCACTTTAGCACATATTACATGTTATTCTAGAAGCACATACTTTCACATTACTTCACATATAGGTAGATATGATCATACTTAACATAATCAACTACATATATCCACATATTATTTCAAGTAGTGCCGACAAGGCCATGATCATCATAATACTTAAAATAATGCCGAGAAGGCCACATCAATCACATAATACCGCCACCATAAGTGGACCATACCAATCACACATAATTCAAGAGCTAAATTACAATAGCTATACATAATAATAAGAGAGTTAGGGAAGCATACCACCCACTTCATGTCACCACTTTAATCCACAGCTAAATCATCCAATTCAATATCATAAGGCCCTTACCCATGGCCATGAACATCAATCCAAAACATAAATCATTATACTCAATGAATCTAAGTCAATTTAATATAGATTTATCAATCTAAGACCAATTAGATATCAATTGAATACAATTCTCACATCATTAGAAAGCCCATAGAAAACTACACTAGAATCTATAAGCATTAAGTTCATATCAAATCAATAAGCTTAACATGCAATAGACCTAAGAGTATTCATTACTCAATTGATCAAATTGAAACAACCAATAAACCATACATACATAATCGATACATAATTCAAAAGCCCATAACAATCTACACATGAATTCATTAATCTCAAAGCATAATCAATTCACCCATATTTTAGTGAAAAATAGAGATTTGAGAAGATCAAGGGTTCATGGAGAATTTAATTGGAAAACATCAATTATACATCAATAACATCATATCTCAAGCTTTGAAAACGTTTCATGCAAGAACCCAAAACTTAGAGTAGAAATTAGACTTTTTCATCTTTTTGAAATCTTTGAAAATCATCTTTGAAATTGGCTCTAAGGTGATAGCAAGCCTTAGATGAAGAACTACCATACCTTATTTGAAGAACCCAATGCTAATTAAAGAAGAAACTCCATTGAAGACCCATCTTCAAGCTTCATCTTTACTTTGAACTCTCATGGAGGTTTTTGGGGAAACTTTAGGAGGGAAGGGGTTTTGATTTAGATGCTAGGGTTTAAATGAGATTTTAATCACTTATATACTCTTAAAATACCCCTAAACACCTAAAACAACCGCCCCCACGTTTTATAAGACTTGGGGTGAATTTCCCCAAAACCCCAAGCCTTAACAGAAAAACTACCAGATTTCAGCACCATCGACGCCCAGCATCGACGGTCCGTGGTCTCACCCACTCCCCATCGATGGGGTCTCATTGGTTGCTCCTGCAACTCCTCAACCTGCGGGCAACTTGGCTCCATCGACGCCCCACCATCGACGGTCCGTGTGTGAGACCACGCCCCGTCGATGGGGTCTCGTGGTTTGCTTCAGAAGCTCCTCAACCTGCAGGCAACTTGGCTCCATCGACGAGACCCATCGACGGGCCGTATCCTGGTCGACTGGCCGTCGTTTGGGTCTTCGATTGCCACTGCCTGGCAGTGTTGAGCTCCAAGCTGGGGTCCTCCTCTAGGGCCCCTTGTGGGTCTTACGTGGAGTCGTACCCGGACATTTCCAACCCAAACATGTATATATATGAGTTTAGGACCTACCGCATGAGTGTCATCCAAAATGAACACGTAAAACTTGACGAAACATGCTTAGACACACAAGGTCATTTCAAGGCACATCTTTCAAATGTCATGGACGTTCTTGGACGTTTGACCTTCAAACTTCACGAAACTTGACACACTGCCTATATACACCATATAAACTCATTTAAGGACCATATAAGCTCATGCACACATAACCACATTGAACCACACATAACCACATATGAGGCACTTAGGTAACTTAGTCGTCGAACGTCTTGATCGTCCCTTGACGTTTGACTTCCAATGCACCTAAACTCTTAGCTACTGCCTCTATACCACATTATAGACCAATTTAGGACTTTAGACCACCATGATAACCATGTTAGGCTCTAACTTCACCTAAGTCATTTTTGAGATCTTACAACCCTGGACGTGGACGACACTCAACGACCATTATAAAATAACTTGAATTAAATAACTTGGCAAAAATGGCACTAAAGTCTCATGATGCCTATGAAGTCTCTATAATACTAAGATGAATTTTGGGACAGACCCCATAACATCCATAAAATGAAAAACAAAAATAACAATAAATGTGTCCTCCAGAATGCAAGGAGTCTCACCACTGACTCGAAATGCTCAACTGGATCAATGATGCGCTGGATGATGTTGATCCTAGTTACCTGCGTTAGCATCATGATACGATGTAGGCCAAATGTTATCAGTACATTGAATGTACGAGTATGCGAGTTGGAATGCGAACAATAACTTAAGCTTGAAAAGAGTAAGAAGGAACACTTACCTTGGCTCTGCTCAACTCATGAATAACTTGACTTAATATAAAGCAATAAGACATATGCAATAAATAAAGGCTTGTAAAATAATGAAAACACTTAGTTTGTTAAACAAACTCAACTTTACTTATATATTAAGTAATATAGTTTCTGTGGGAGATTCTCTAACTGAAAATCATCACTATGAGCCTAAGCGATGGTACAACGTCTTATCTCACGTTGCAAGAGGACCGTCCTATACCTCAATATATAACCTAAACTACTAAGTGGATCCACTAGTCTATGCTAAAAAGCACTATGAAATCATCTAAAAAGTATGAGCCTTTTTCTGTCCATGTTGGCTACATGGTTTATGGGGGCTTGAATTAATATGAACTTGCATCCCCATATCGGTGCTCGATACTACTCCCAAAATACTTAGCTCATATTTTTTAAAACAACTTCTTCTCTTGTTTGAGGTAATTGCTCAAACATAGTTTTAAAATCTCTCTTGGAAATCATAGTTTCCTCTTTACTAAGACTAGCTGAAGGCTCTGTTGGAAGTCTAGCTTCCTTTCTTGCTCAAAATGTGAAAACATTTGTAACTCATAGGGAATACTTAGTTCTCTTATAACTTTTGAGAAATTAACTAAACTCTTTACTTAACTTGAACTTGAGCCTTAAAACAAAGTTAAAACGTTTGTTAAAGACTCTTGGAAACTTTAAGAATTTACTTTGACTTGTTTTATTATCTTGCAGACTTGAATCTTAACTTTTTTGACTTTGATCTTAACTTTCCTTGAATTGGATTATGGATTCAAGGTTCATGATCTCATGTTTATGGATGATTCATGATGTATATGTACCTTAGAGTGTTGGAATCAACTAAGAAACATGGGTACATCACTTAGAAACTAGTACGAAAGAGTGGGGAATGAATGAGATGAACTGGCGTCCTTGGCGCTCTGAGAGGCGTGGGGAGCTAGGCCCCAAACTTCAGAGGTCAAGTTGAGGCACTCTATCTGGCACGACGCCCCAAGGCCCCACCGATAGAGATTTTCATGTGGGCTATGGGAAGCGTGGCGCCCCAAGGCCTTACCGACATACATTCTCGATTTTTCTCCTCCCTTTTTCATCTCTAAACTCTCTAAACTTCCATTGATTTTTCCCAAACACTAAGGATCATTATTACCCTCAATACCCAATAGATTTAACTCGAAAAATAACCCAAAAACACGAATCAAATCAAAACTAGGCATTTAACAACTCAACCCACAAGAATACAACAATGTTCTTCAAGAACTTCACTTTTTATCATTCAACCAACTCGAAAATCAATGAATTGAAACAAGTTTGGTGTGTGGGTGAACTGACCCAACACAAAAAAATCTCACATACCTTGATAGGGATCACCCCGGATGAATTCCACTCGCAAACCTTGGCGTTCTTGGCGAATCTTGACTTTTCTCTCTTTCCTTCTTCTTTTCTCTCTTCTCCAAGCCCTAAGCGTAAGGTTTAATTTTCCAATTTGAACTAAAACTTGTTTTTACCATAAAATAAACTCCTAAAACGAAATAGGAAATTAATTGGTGAAAAGACAAGTTTGCCCTTCCAAAATCCGGATTGAGAATTTCCTCAATCCAACAACCCAACTTTTGAAAGGCACAACTCACTCATACGACATCGAAATCGCGCAAACTCTGCGGCGTTAGAAGGATCTCCCCAAGGACTTTCCAACCATATAAAGAACTGTCTCTAACTCACTCTGACCTAGATGTTATGACCGCTTGAAAATGATCAAAGTTCACTTTCTTAACTTAGGAAATTTTCCATATTTTTTTTCTTTCTCTTTCCAAAAATGAATATTTTTAGTCTCTTAGCTTATTCCTAGTTATTTCAAATTGTGAGATGTTACACCATGCATAGATTAGAAATTGGGGAATCTGATCTTTGAAACACTTTTGAAAATCTTAGATAGGACACCTTGAATGAGAGGTTATTCAAGAATCAAAGAGTCACCACACCTTATTGATTGAAGACCCACGAAAATTGAAGAAAAAATCACTTGAAAACCCATCTCCTATCTTGAGCGTAACATTGGCCTCCAATGTAGTTCTATAGAGAATCTATTGTTGGGTTTTAAAATGTGTGAATAGAAAATAAAGAGTTGCGACTCTTATGAAGAGTTATGACTTTTATGAAAAGTTGCGACTTTTAGGAAAAGTTGCAACTTTATGAAAAGTTGTGAATTCTATGAAAAGTTGTGACTTTTATGAAAGGTTGTGACCTTTACGAAAGATTGTGACTTTTCAAAAGGTTTGTGACATTTCCGGTAAGGCACAATAAGAACCCTTTCACACTACCCTTTGTTTTCTATAAATTGAGGGACTTCCTCTCAGTTTAAGAAGAGAATTTTTCTGGACTTCTTCTACTATTTTCTACTAAATCTAGTATTCTAAGTGTAGTAGTATACTACTGTTGAGTGGTTAGCTGACACCAGAGTTTTGAATATCAATACACTGGTGTAGAGATCATTTTATATTGGGAGGACATATTCCAAATCAAACCTCGGATACTAGAAAATATAATTTCCTTAAAGGGGATACTATGCATTTAGTGTGCTTGATCTACTCTATTCTGTCTTTTTCCAGATTCTGGTATGTTTTATAGATTTTAATTATTGGGAATTAATTTATGTTCTTATGATTGGTACATTAAACTTTGGTTACTTCGTGTTTCTTCAAAGTTTATTGAAATTTGTAATTTAGTTTCAAACACAGATTGGCAACAATCGTACTTTTCTATAAGAAAAATATTTTGTATATTTTTTCGAAACTGTTTTTTATTCTAGTTTCTTACTAGTTTTACGGCTTAGGACAAGTCATCATGGAGGTTACTCTATCTAACAGACTGGAGATCCCAAGAGCTAGATTCAAGGAGAAAAATAAAGTTGTGGCTGACGGTTCAACATTGTCAACCAACTCAATTTATTCTCATGATGAAGACAATGCTCATGAAAAAGGATACAACATGAAGGCTTGTTAATGATTTAATAAAGCTTAATGTTTTTAATGATTTGTTAAGTTTTGCATATTTGACCAAATAGCGTATCTACGCGATGACACTGTTATAAATTACCTATGTGAGTGTGAAGTGTAAGCCGCTTCAAAGAGAATTATTGTCAAAAGCCTATTCTCCAAACACTCATGAAATCAGAAGGTTTTCATGGATGAAACAAACATAACAGTAAGAATCATAAATGGTAAATGGTTAATTGTGTGACATATAGTTATCTAGGTATACATCATAACTCAACGGTTCAAAGATGTCGCATCTACCGATTGACCGAGTATATCTTACATATGTTCACTACGAAAAGTTCAAGGGAAACCTACTTAGCCATATGCAATTAATTCTTGGTTGTAAAGTACACATTTTTGTCCTTTTCTTTGTCTTGGAGTCATTCCCCATTGATGGGGGGATTGTTGAGTTTTAAAAGGTGTGAATGAAAAATGAAGAGTTGCGACTTTTACGAAGAGTTATGACTTTTATGAAAAGTTGCGACTTTTATGAAAAGTTGTGACTTCTATAAAAAGTTGTGACTTCCATGAAAAATTGTGACTTCTATAAAAAAATTGTGACTTTTATGAAAGATTGTGACCTTTCCGAGAGATTGTGACTCTTCCAAAGGTGTGTGAACTTTCTGGTAATGCACAATAAGGATGTTGAGTGGTTTGCTGACACCAGAGTTTTGGGTGTCAATACACTGGTAATTGAGATCATTCTATCCTAGGAGGACATATTCCAAATCAAACCTCGGATACTAGAGCGGAATAATTTCCTTAAGGGGGAAACTGTGCATTCAGAGGGCTTAATCTTTTTCGTTCTATATTTTTCCAGATTCTGGTATGTTTTATAGATTTTAGTTATTCGGAATTAATTTTGTTCATTTGATTGGTTCATTAAACTTTGATTACTTCTTGTTTCTGCAAAGTTTATGGAAATCAGTAATTCTGTTTTAACCACAGATTGACAACAATCTTACTCTTCTTTAAGAAAAATATTTCGTATATTTTTCCTAATTTGTTTCTTATTCTATTTACTCTCGTAGTATTAGTTTTCTAGTTGTGAAAATGTTCTTTAAACTTTGTTATGTGATGTACCATGGTTTTACGGTACTTTCAATGCTTTTTCCTTAAGTTTAGTGTGTGTCTAAGGTTTTTTTTGTAGTAGTTTTAATGTATTTTTCTTTGTGTTTCCAGAAAAAAAACTGTCCAGAATAAAAACACTGAAGATGTGCTGAAAATTGCAGAAAAGATGACCTATGGAGCCATCGACGGTCTGTCGACCCATCGATGGTCCATAGGTGGCAACCGTCGCCATGAAGATATTATGCTGTCAAGGAAAGATCGGGGAATTCTGACTAAGTGTGGGGCTACGGAAGGGATGACGGTCCGTCGTCTCATGGTGATCCGTTGGTGTTAACAGAATGTAGCCCCAGTACCCGATTTGAAAAGATTCTAAGTGTGGAGCAACGAAGGCCATCGACGGACCGTCGTCCTGTCAACGGACCGTCGTCTTGGTCCGTCGATGGTAACAGAGAGTTGGAGAAGAAAGCAGCTGAAAATAGAGTTGAAGTATGGACCGACGGAGGCGTCGACGATCCGTCGTTGCCTCGACGGTCTGTCGGTCAGGTCATCGACGCGAGACACGTTTTTGGAAAGATTTTCCTTATTTAGGTTTCCCTTTATGTTTAGGATTCTTTTATTATAAATAGGACCAAAAACCTCGTTTTTGGGGTGAGACTCTTTGGTAATTTTTAGATTTGTATTGTTGGTTGTTGAATTTTGGGTTTTGGAAAATACTTCACTTTTTCGAAATCGATTCTTACAATATTTTGATTAATTCAAGTGATTTTCTGGATTTTCTTCAAACTTGTTAAAGTAAGTACATGAATTCTTGTCTAATCAATATGAATTGTGTAATTCTTAACATGGGTAACTAAATCCACAACTAGGGTTGTGGGAACCATGGGTAATTAACAAAGTAGAACTAGCTAAAATAACAATTCTAGAATAGTTTCTTGCATTTATTGATAATTCTTTCGTTTAGAAGTCTTTTTAACGGTGGCCATCGTTAGAACTCGCCTTGTTTCTACTTGTCGGACCAAGGAGGTAGATAATAAGAAAAGAATTATCAACGTAGATTTAGTATACACTATCTAATAGGCTAGTGTCGATTGGTGCGAACTAATAACTAAGCCATACATCGATTATGATGCTTAATACGAGGTAAAAGGTAAGGTTTAGTAAAGTACACACACGTAGCCGGACCAAGGTGCGGAGTGAAATTCACTAGTTGACGGACCAAGGAATTAGGGATACATAACTTATCACTTTGCATGCAAAACACTAGGAAAGAGTTGTTATAGTTAGGGTTACTGCGTTATGAACCTATGGGGAACACTTACACCCTATTTATCTCATCACTTGATAAACATCAAATATTTGAACTTGCTACTTGATTACTTAGACTTAATTAGTTACTTTTGTTACACAAAATCGCCCTTCTTATTGTTTGTTTTCGGAAAGAACTTGACTAAATAGAAGTAATCGTAGATTAAAGTTAAGTCTAAACCATATTCCTCGTGGGATCGATCCCAACCTAACATTTGGTTATTTACTTGATATGACTGCTTATACTTCTTTAGGGAAGTATAATTTGAGCGTATCATTATGTCTTACCAAGCTCTTCAAAGTTTTGTTCTAAGTATTTTAGGAATACAAGAAGAACATCATCTATTTGGGAGGGAAGGGTTAAGTTTTGAAGAATGAGTTCTAATTTGGAGTTTCTATATTTAGCTATCTTAAAATACCCTAAAATAGGTAAAATAACCGCCCATGACTTAATTAGGACGTGGGGTGAATTTAGTAATTCACCCCTTAAATGGCCGAATCACTGGCAGCTGTGCAAGCAGTGGCTCACGACCACCAACTACGGATCGTAAGTGGTTCGACGCCACTGTCCTGCAACTCTATGGAATGGGACTGAACTTCCACAAATGGGGGCTTAGCTCCCATGACTAAGTGTGGAGTCATGCCCCCTTCCTACGGGTCGTCAACCCTCCAATGGGCGTCACCTTGGGGCGTAGGTCAATCTGTCTTGACAGCTTTTTGGTTAATGTTTGGGTCCTCCTCAAGGACCCTAAGGGTGGCCCTTAGGGAGTCGTACCCGGACGTATCGAACCTAAACACGATCATCTAGATGCTAGGGTAACCTCCACTAATTTTAGACTCCAAACGACACACCGAAACAAGGAAAACATATTAGAGTACACTAGCACACAAAAGACTAGTTTCCGGACGTCTTGATCGTCCCTTGACGTTTGACATCAAAACTCTTTAAACCAATTATTCAAAGATATATCACACCTTATTAACGATTATTAACTCTAAAACTCATGTGAGTCTCGAGTTCGTCCTATTTCATTTTGAGGGTCCATACAATTTGTCCCATTTGATGTGACATATATAGATTAATTTTATGAATCAATCAAAAAAAAATTAGAAGCAAGAATTTTTTTATATGAATTTTAAGTTGTCAATTAGCATGTTTTATAGTATTTTTAATGCAATTTTCAGATATATAGAAAAAATTAAAAATAAGACAAACAAATTAAAACGAAGAAAACAATAGGGAAATATATATGTAAGTGTGGAACCACACAAGTGAAGCAGACATGTCGACCGCAACCTATGTCGTTATCCACACTTGTATATAAGTAGTGTATGAATTAAATTAATTTAAAATTTTAGCCGTTAAATAATATTTTTAAAAAAAACTTGCCATAATTCAAACATGTATTGATGAATGGACCGTATATTTTAATAGAGCTTAGCCCACTATGGCCTATAGCACTGTGCATATAAAATTTGTTGTTTTCTGATTATAACTTAGAATCCGAACAACAAGGTAATAACAATAGTAACGAAGGAAATAATACAGAGTAAGAAGGTAGTAAGAGGAGATCAGATACTAGAATTGGAAATGAAAATGAGAGATAGTTGAATGTCAAAGCTTTGACACAATTTGCATAGTTGTTCTTTTTAATCCTGCCCCTTTTAAATAGTTAATTGAACTTAAATTTCAAATAAAATTTTTCCATATTATACTCGGTCCAATGATATTAACTAAATAATTTATATTTACTATACTAGGCTATAGACCCTTATAAAGTCATCATGGATCACATCATTTTCCAATCTTTAACCACCATTTTGAAAGGGGAAAAGAATGTACTGGCAGAGTTTTTAAAAATAATTTAGGACTTTTTCTATGTCTTTTAACTTCCGGTCATAAATATATTATAATATTTTTGCGATTTAAATTATACTCTTTTAATATCCATTTATATGATATCATTTTGTTTGAATTTCAAAAGTCAAATGAGTTTTATTCTACTCCACAATTTTGGGCCTGACTAAGAACTTCTTATTAGAAGTAAATAAAGATATATAATTTAATTATTTTAAAATTTTGAATTTTGATATCAGTTAATTGAAGAAACAAAAAAGGGCCAAAAAATACTCCTAGGCTATATGAAAAGGTTTGAAATACAATTCATCCATCTTTTGATCTAAATATACCTTCCATTCATCTTTTTAGCTCACTTATACCCTTGAAACTAACAATTCTCTCTTTATTTATTATTTTTTATTTTTTTAAAATATTTATTATGTGTCATTCTCCCATTGGATAATGTATAGAGCCCACCTAAAGTAGATTATTTCTCATTATTTATCCAAACCAAAGCAATATAACTTCTTCAAGACCCCAAGTTTTTTTATAAAAAAAAATTGTAGTTTTTTATTTTTTATTTATTTTTGAATCCAACATAAGAAAAAAATTATTGGCTAATATTTAATTAATTAAATCAAAATTTTAAACATGATATATATGATTAATATTTTATAAGCAAATTTATTATGTCATAATCATAACAATGTGTTATTTTATCCACAAATACATTACACACATTTTAATCTATTTTCCTACTTAAACATCCCCTATCGTGACGGCTATCTATCTGCTTTTTTTTTTCTTTTTTTTATTGCGTTAATCTTTTAAGTGAAATTGTTTGTGGAACTTTTTCTTTGTAAACGTAGTTATCAGAGATCAGCAAAAAAGATACGTTAAAATTCTTTGAAAATTATTTATTTATTTCATAAAAGGAAGATAGATATTGTGGCACTATTAATATTTTTATAATATATTAATTATTTAAAACAAATATTTTTTAAAATAACAAATACAAAATTACTAGATTTTTAAAAAAAAATTTGGGGTCTTGAAAGGGTATTTATTTTTTTGATTTTGAGTAGATTATGGAGGAAAATATTAATAGAGATGACACTTTATTTTATCTAATAAGAAAATAACAATAATAAATATATATTTTTTAAGAAAATAAACTTTGGTTGTTAGTCATAAAGGTATAAATTAGTCAAAAAGCTGAATGGAAGGGTATAATTAAGTAAATCAAAAAGGTGAATGAAAGGGTATAAGTGCACAAAAAATGTGAATAGAAAGATATTTTTAGACTAAAAGATGGATGGAGGGTATTTTTAGACCTTTTCCTATAGTTCAAGGGTAGTTTTAGCCCTTTTCCGTTTAAGAAATATTATCATGTAACTAGAACAGAGAACGTCTCTACTCAAAATAACAACTGCCCATCTCATTAACAAGAGTTATAGTAGGATAGATAAGATATCTTCACTCAGTGGCAAACTGAAATTCTCGTCAAGACATGTCGAAATATAAAAAGTTAATTCACAAAGAATTGAAGTGATGTCATCAATAAGTAATATATACATAAAACATATTTTTATTTCGCTGTACAACGTAATTTTTCGATGAAAAAACGTAAAATATACATCCTTTAAGTATATGTGGTTGAATATACCTCCATTCTTAATTCGATGTATTAACAAATGAGGCTATATAAGTAAGTAGCCAATGTCCAATTTCATTCAACTAATGTACATCAACAATTACTTTTTGTCCCCAATTTTCATCTCTATAAACTATTTTCAATATAATTGTACACCTGGCTATTATTAGTAAAATTATGGCATTTAATTTTGAAACTAATTTTGGACAAGGAAAAATATTGGGCACAAAGTTGCAAGGCTTCCCATTTTATAGTTATAAAAAAGGAGCCAATGTTATTTCTTGTGTAGCTATTGGCCCAACTCAAGTTCCACAATTACCATGGAAGTTAAATTTCCATGAAAAAGAGAGACCATTATTGAGCAATGAAAACTTTGGTATTTATGGTGGAGAGTTTGTCCCTGAGACATTAATATCTTCTTTAACAAAGCTTGATTATGAATTCAACCCTGCTTTGCATTATCCTCAATTTCAGGTTTGTCAAAAATTCCTAGACTTGTATATGTTTTCTGGAATGATGTTCAATTGCACATACATAACAATTTAAAATTTGTGATTGAATAAAAGGAAAAATCCTTTTGGCTAGAAAATTTGGCCAGAATTTGGCGAGAATGGTATTTTACCTATGTTATTTTATTTTATTTTATTTTTGAATATTTTTACCCTTTTAACTTTGATACCTTTTAACTAAAATGAAAAAAAATCAGTTTATTTTAAAATAAAAAAGATATTTTTTACATTTTCAAGCCAAATTCTGACCCCTTAATAAAAATCATTTGTGAAGAATCTACAGTTTTTTAGGATTATTGAAGTTGTTTCATTAGTCTAATGTATACAAACTTTGAACTATACTAAAAAATCACATGTATGTACACAATTATATATAGTTCCTTCAATTGTTCTTTTCACGTGATTTGTCATATAAGAGGTGTGTGCTTATTTTGTTCAATATATACTTTAAGTGTCTATTTGTGCACACCCAAAGGTAAAGGGCATAATAACAGATGAACCCATATTAAAGGATACATTTATGCATTATCGTATGAAGTGATGATTAGACTTAATTATTTGAATTTTGTATATAGATGGAGCTTGAAGTGGCATTAAGAGGCTATGTAGGTCGTGAAACACCTTTACACATTGGTCAAAGACTCACAGATTCTTGTAATGAAGGAATATTAAGGTAAATCAACAGCGAGATGTGTACATTGTAATTCACAGGGGAAGTCGTCGATCTGCTTCTTTGACAGGTTGGTGCTCAAGTCCGTCTTTGAATCACAAGGAAACAAAGACATGTTTTCACAAACTAGAAGTCTGTTTTGTGTATTGATTAATTTATCTCAGACATTCACTTCTTTGTTTCTTGACTGATTTTCACACATTTTCCTCACTCTGTTTTTCATGTTTTACGTATCTTTTTATTTTACGTCTCTTATTAAATAACTCCCACTAAGAGTCTTTTAAAGAGAGGTTAAACAGTTACAACAGTTCTTCCTTATACTTTTAAAAGGATTTATCCAAGACTAATTAATTAATTAATTAATTGGATAAGACATAAAACAGATTGGGTCGGTCCACATGGGCGACCCACGGTCCAAAACTTACATCTCCCACTTCGCACATGCTGGAACAGACCCAAGTCAACATTATATCAATTAGACACAAAATTCATACGACAAATAATTCATATGACCTGTGTGCGTGAAGAACTTAACTTTAAGGTTCTACAAGCCTTACATAAGAATCCAAACACATGTGGAAAGAATTCACTATTACTTTAAGGACATAATTACTCACGATACCCTAGACGTCATTCACTACTTCAGTAGTTATTTATTCAATCTCTCAACCTCTTAAAGAGGTGAACTCGAGTTCATGTTTAACTTTATACACACAATTGCACTTGAGTGTAATAGCCGACTTATGTATACAAGTTGAATTGCTCATTTAATCATCTTCTCTTTCTACTCGAATATATCTGTTCCATATCAACTACTTTCCTAGACATGTACTACATTGTCAAATCACTCATGGCTATAAGTAACATGATAAAGTAGCAATACTGATTGAAACTTCAAGAAATAGAAAAAGGTCAAATAGTATTTCATTGAAAAGCTATTTTAACTTTTCTAGGTCTCACACAATGAAATACCAGGGAATATTCTTTTATTGACACATTAATCGCTAGACACACGTGGTATGAAACATGTGCCACGATGTTAATACCTTAAATTGTTATATGTGTCTCATTCTTTTGATTATTCAACATTGTACAGACCTTGGTCTAAACACCTCCAGATGTTTAACCGTAGTTTCTCTCTTCAGTGATCCTTAAGCTCATTTCTTGGAGAAACTTTTGTCTAGATCATAAAACAAGTCATAAAATGGTGGTGAAACTCATCTTTTCATGTTCCTCAATGTAAGAAGTGATTGCTCGTGTGAGAGAGTCAATCTCGCAACTTATTCGACACATTTTATATCTTACATATTATCACATGCATACCACATTTGAACATAAATTCAATAGTTTTATATAGAAGAGAATATCATAACAATCAAGTCAGTTTCTAATACTGAAATATCATCTTACTCTACTTAAACCTAGAGCCTTAACATGCTTTTGAAAAAAACTCTCTAGCGATGACATTCTTTAAAAAAAATCAACTATCATTTCACGTGTAGAATGTACTGTAAGTTTTTTATCCAATTGCCACTACGTCTATCACAAAGTTATACTTGATGTCAATGAGTTTGGTTCTTCTGTGATACTTAGAATCCGTTATGTACGCGATAGTCGCCTGACTATCATAATATAGAATCATTAGACCCTTAGAATTCTTTGCAATACTGAAATGCTCAAAGGATCTTTGACCAAACAACTTCTTGTAATGCAGACGCACATGCCACAAATACAAATTTCATGGTTAAAGGAGATGTGCAAGTTTGTTTCTTACTTTTCCATGAAATAATACCACCATTTAGAAAGAAGGCAAAACCGGATGTTGATTTTCTATCCTCCCGATCACCAGCCCAATCAGCATCTTTATAACCTTTTATGAAAAATCAAATTCACTATAACACAGTGTATAATCTGAAGTTCCCTCAAAAATCAGAATATTCTCTTTACTGCTTTAAAATGATATTTTCTAAGATTGGATTTATACCTGCTAACTAAACTCACGGCATAACAAATGTCTGGGTGAGTACACATCATAGCATACATCAAACTACCGACAACACTAGAATAAGGAACTTGAGAAATATCTTTTTTTTTCCAGTCTTTGGACACATTTCACGGCTTAAAGTTGAACCCCTTGCTATAGTATCCATGGGCCGGGTTTGTAACTATACATACAAAAACGTTCCAATATTTTCTTTATATAAGTTACTTTGAGATAAACTCAAAAATTTATTTGAGCGATTTCTTTGTATCTTAACACCCAAAATATAGTATGTTTCACCCAAATCTTTCATATCAAATAATTTTGATAGCCATGACTTGACATTTTTTTTTACATACTCCAAATTATTTCCAGCCAATAAAATATCCTCTACGTAAAGAGGAGAATTACAAAATTTCCATTGAACTTTTTTACATAGATACAATGTCTTCATCGATCATGGTGAAATCAAATGACATCATCTCCATATGAAATCTTAGATTCCACTGTCTTGAAGATTGGTTTAGACCATAAATTGATTTTTTCAATTTTCATACTTTATTTACTTGACCTTTAACAACAGAATCTACTGGTTGTTCCGTGTAGATTTCCTCATTTGATTCTCCATTGAGAAAAGCATTCTTCACATTAATTTGGTTTAATTCTAGATCTCAACGTGCAACAATAGCTAAAAATAATCACATGGATGTATACTTCACAACTGGTGAAATTTTTTGCTAATAGTCTATTCCAACTTCTAGAGTAAAACCTCTTGCAATCAATCATGCTTTGTGTCTTTCTCTTGACCCATCCAATTTACGTTTAACTTTAAGAATCCATTTATTCTCAATAGCTTTACGTTCCTTAGGAAGGTCAACTAGATCTCAGACTTTGTTGGTTTTCATGGACTCTAATTCTTCTTTCATCGCTTTTGACCATTCATCCCTTTCAAGGATCGATAAGGCCTCTGTTACAGAATTAGGTTCATCCAATTCTATAGGAGGTACCAAGAACACATAATCCTCAATCTCATAATATTGTTTAGGTACACCTTTTCTTGTACTCTTACAAGTTTGAAGTTCATATTCCTATATAGAATTTTTCGATTCATAACTCCCACTTGGACCAGGAATCCTTTCTTGATCCATTAAATTATCAAGTATGTTTGACAACATCATTTGATCTTTTGAATTAAACATTTTGTACAGAGGTTCTGCTTCATCTATTTCTCCCTTTTTGGGAAAATCATTTTCTAAAAATCTGACATCTCGTGATACAATTTCAGTAATACTTTCATTCTCAAATTCATGGATGAATACATACTCTTTGGAGCGTTCAAAGTACCTTAAAAGGATACATTTCTTTCCTTTTGAACTTAGTTTACCAAACTCACCAAAACGATCTTCAATGTATGTTGCACATGTTGCATAACCTCATGGTCGTAGATCATTTAGGTTTGTTTTATGACCAGTCCAAAGTTCATAAGGAGTGGAAGAAACTGATTTAGAAGGCACTTTGTTCAATATGTAAGCCGCAGTAAATAATGCATCTTCCCAGAAAGAGATAGACAAATGCACCATCATTGATCTTGTCATGTCTAATAATGTCATATTTCTTCTTTCAGCTACACCATTTTGTTGAGGTTTATAAGGAGGAGGTAATTGTGTGATAATACTCTTTTCAGTACATAATTCTTCAAATTATTTTGACAAATATTCACATTCTCGATCGGTTCATAAAGCTTTAATATTTTTATTTTAATTGATTTTCAAATTCATTCATACATCTTTTAAAGCACTCAAGTGCTTAAGATTAATGAGAAATCAAATACACATTACCAAAGCGTGTGAACTCATCATTAAATGCAATGAAATATTTAGCACCAGACCTTACCTTTACATCATTGGACCACAAATATCAAAATGAATTAATTGAAGTGGGAATTCAGCTCTCTTAGCCTTTCCAAAAGGTTTACACGTAATCTTTCCGGCAAGACAATTTTCATAAGTTGACATTTCAATTTTGGGTAAAGAACCTAAATGACCTTATTTTGCCAACCTATTCATTCGATCTTGACCTAATCTAGCATGTCATGTAATATCATCAACGTCATTGTTATTTGAATAACATGGCATTACACACAGGTCAACATAATAGTCATAAGTTGAAGATAACTATCTAAAACGATAAAACTATCATAACTTAGTCCAAAACAATATAAAACATTATCTATAGTTATTCTAACACCATCACGACAAAAAACAAATTAAAACCAACATCTAAAAGAACAGACATAGATACTAAGTTTCGTCAAATCTCTGATGTATATCGGACATCATGCAACATCAAAGAACGACCACCACACAAGTTTACTTTGCAAGGGCCTATATCTTTGACTTCTAGATTCACATTATTTCCTATGTAGATCCACCTTGATTTAGATGAAACTCCACAAACGCTTCTCGATTTCGACTTACGTGGTCGGTGGATCTTGAGCCTACAATCCACATAGGATAAAATTCAATTTGTAAAGAAGTGCTCGAAACATATGTTGCACTTTGAGATGCGTTTGGAAATGCTAGTTTTTCTGCTCATTGTATTCACGAGCGAAATGCCCCAACATTTGGCAATTGTAGCATTTCATTTTGTTTTTTTCTCTATTCTTGAAAAATCAATTTCCTATCTTTGGAGTTTTTTTTTTCCAGTTTCTTTGTCTTTCCCATTCTTTTCCCAAATTTTCTTACGCTTGAAGAATGAAGATTTTTGTACCACTTGACTCATCCACAAAGGCATTAGAATAAACTTTTGCAGCACAAAGACACTCATCTTCAAGTTAAACATGATGTGCAACTTCACAAAAAATTTTTGATATATCATTATGGATCTATTTAACCTTCAAATGTTCTCATTTATTGGGAAGGGAACGAATTATTGCCAGAACTTATTGCTCATCTTGAAAAAACATGACCAATACTCTTGAGTTGAGCTACCATGTTTGACATCACCCTAAGGTGTTGTGCACTATTACCCTCTTTTGGTTGATTCAAAACATGATTTACACCTTCCAGAGTATTTTGCTCTTCAAACACATATCATATTTTACAACTCCTGATGTCGTAATTATCACCATTAAGTTTTCACCTTTGTTTAAGTTAATAATGATAGTTTTTGATGCCATGTATGTTATTGACATATAATAAGGCAAGAATTTTAATAATTGTACATCTGACATACACATTTAAGCAGATCAACTCTCATAAAGATTTCATATTTAATTACAAAATCGAAAAAGACACGTAAGAATCAATTCAGCATCTATGAATTAAATGTTTAACCAAAATTTGAAATTAACTTCTTAATGTGTACACTAATTTATATTAGACTATAATCACAAAGTTTTTCATGTCTAATTATTAAACACCATATGATATTGTGCAATAGAATAATCATTCACTTATCCAAAATAAAAGAGAATAAAACTCAAATATTCATATTAAAGCACAATTAAAGATGTTCCCTTCAAAGTTTAATAAAAATTAAAATAAAAAAAATATTCTGATAAAAAGGGAGTATGTGGATACACCGTGGGTGAAGTTTTACCCACTTAACTCCTATTTTTACATAGTACTTCCATAATTCTTCAGTATCCCTAATTTCGATTCTAACTTCATTCAGTTAATTCTTTCACTATTCTGGCAATGAATGATATAAAACATCATATCTTTCGAGCTCTATTATTTGAGAGTTACTTTCAATAAGCTTTTAAAATTTCATGACAAAGATTTGGAGAAATTCTATTAAACAACCAGTGACATCCATCTTCAAAGAATTAAACTCTCTTAGATCTTTTTCTATGTGCCTCCGAATGGTTTTTCCATTCCTTAACATACTTTGTGTCTCTTTTGGGACACCAATCCGTACGACCTCTCGCCCTCGAACACAAGTCTTATGACGGGTTGCTCCTCTACCTCGTCCTTTTGCTTGAATTTGAGAACTCCCACTTAGAGTAATTTTAGCATGTTCATGTTCATCCATAACTTGAAATGGGAACAAAACGAAATATGGTTAATACCATCTAATGTAACAATATATGTCACAAATTTATCATAAAAGGCAAACAACTATTTAAGGAAATAAGGACTAAACGAATACACAAGACCAATAAGATCCTATAGAGGACACACATAAAAATAATCCTATATAGGACTCTAATCTCAATCAAAAGAAATTCCTTAAAAAATGGTTTTTTCAGCTCAACCTAAAAAATCAAGATCTTACTCATTTTAAGTTTGTTTCTCTATTATAATATATTTTTTATAAGCGTGTGACTAGGTATTAATCAAAATAATAAGATTTCAGCAAAAAACTGCACAACAAATTTCTAGATTGCTCCAGACATATGTAGTTTTTCAGAAAACAGTCAAAAACAACCATTTTTTTCATAATTCGTATCTTACTCGTTTTAATTTTGTTATTCCATCATAATATGTTTTCGGAAATCTATGCACGAGCAGATGATAAAATTATGAGTTTCGACCAAAAAATCGTACATGCAATTTTCAATTCGCTATTAATAGAAGTATTTTTTCTTAAAAGATAATGCAGAAATACTTTCTTAGTAGGGCAAGTAATCATATCTATTTCATGAGTCACAATCAAACATATTCTAATTTTTTTTCAAATTATTAATCTATAATTAAACATAAAAAACAATTAACTTCTTCTAATTTATTTTTTCTTTGTATTCACTGAATTTTAAAAGAAATAGTATCAATTAAATTTCTTATAAATATACAAAGTGAATACAACAGAACGCAACACATAATGAGATCAATAACAATGACTCTGATACCAATAAATGAGAACATTTGAAGGTTAAATAGATCCATAATGACAGATCAAAACTTTTTTGTGAAGTGAACGCTATGTTGAACATGAAGATAAGAGTCTTGGTGTCACGATCGGAATCTAGACCCCAGACGAGACCGGCGTCGTTGACCTCTCAGAGGTCGCAGAAAATTTGAAATTTTGTTATTTAAAATTTATATTGGAAAATATTGATCTCGCATAATACTATCTACGTAAGCTCATAAGCGTTCACAACAACCATCTAATATCAAGATAATCAAATGAAAGACATAGTCATATCTGTATAAAAAAATAGAGTTGCCAAAAATGTCACCAATACAATATCTGAAAATAACTGGGAAAGAAACACTAGTGGAACATACTCCACTAGCTAATGCCTACATCTAATGCTAGAATAAAATAGCAAGCGTCCTCGAAAGCATGAGGGCCTACCAAATCCGGATGAAAGCTCTACGTCCGGATAACTTCAACGTCGACTCATAAGCTCTAACGTCCAGCTGCACCTGCACCTAAAAGTATAGATTTTTATGGGATTAGTACACACTTGTACTAAGTATGGGTATATGCAAGCACACACCACGGACATGCATGATTTAGAATAGCTCTCTCCTAACGATATGAGTTATGGAAAGTCAAGTCAGTGGAATTGCCAAAATCGAATTAGGCTAGTCATGCCATGAGAGTAACATGCATCATCATACGTATCATATTGCACACATCACATAACATATTGCATATAGCACACAACATATTGCATATAGCACATATCATATTTCATTTCATTTGTTCATATGCCATGAGACCTTGGAATCATGGACTTAACATTAGGACTTCCCAAAATGAGGGCTCAACATATGGGACCTCAACTAGGGAGACTTCTTTAGCAAACACAAAGTCTGCTTCATTCATTCATACGTACTTCATTTCATTTCATTCATAGGCTAATGTAAGCACCAGCTATACCTAGAATATAGTTTAAGACTCTCATTGAGTTCACTGTACAATGACTAAGAATGACCTAGTGTCATTACATAAGTCTAGTTCACCTCTTGATTATCCTACCCAAACATCTTTGGTATCGTTCATTTCATTGTGGCATTACATGAGGCTGGCCTCATTCTTTATTTGGGAACTTTAACTTTAACCGACATAGATCATGTGAGCTCCATGAAATCCTGTGTCTACCCCACACCGAAAAGTGGTGGAATCACCGGCCAAAGTAAAACCAAAAATATGCTAGCGTATATAGGGAATTGAACCCTGCTAGATCCCTATGTTGGCTGTATAGGTTCAAAGAATAGGAGATATAAGGAGACCCATACCCGTTTGGATGGACAGTCTCATCTCATGAGAATTACACGAACCTCTGCCTTCCCGAAAGAAGGAATCGCCACTCATAGCTAGCCTATCGGTGCTCAGTATAAAGTTCCATTACATTCATCTCATACATCATAGAACCTGGCTTCTAGCATGAGGACATAATTGCTCATTAGATGATTTATCATCTCATCATTAGTATTAAGTATGCATTAACTTTAATACTTTCATTAGAGTGTTCATAGAGACTGGTCTCTTCATTAACTTTACACTCTCATAGGTGAGTATGTTTTGGTAACATTTACTTAGGCTCATTTGAGATTGCTCTCATGTTTCACATTAGCCTCTTATCATGTTGCCACCACATTCATTAGTCTTAGCACATTTGCCCTTCATAATTACTCACCCCTTTTTACATGAATAATCATTTCATCATATGCCAATGCACTTGGCCTTTTAGTGTGTTTCACACTCTTACTTAACCCTTCTGGGGTCTCATCATTCATCACATAACATCTTAGGTTCACTTTCTTTATAAACGTATGCTGGACTTATGAGTCCACACGCACAACCCATGAGGCTTCATTCGTAGTTCATGTAAGTGATTCATATTGCCCAACATTATGTGGTACAAGACTTATGCATCTTGTAAGTATGCCAAGGTCTCAATTTGATTTCTATAGGCAGCATTCATTAATTATTTAATCACGTAAGACTTATGTGTCAATACGGAATTAGGCAAGGGAACCCTTTTTCAAATCCCTTGTATAACACTTAGTAAGTTTTCCTTATGATTTTTGTTGACATACTTCTTGGCTAGGGAACCAAAGATCAAATCCCCACACCTACACTTTCTTTCTCTTTTTTTCTTCTTGATTTTTACCTTAATCAATTCGGCCTGGGGGACCCAAGATCGAATTCCCACGCCCACATTCTTTTCTTTTTCCTTTATTTACTTGGTTTATTCGCTTAGATTAAGAGGGTGTGGGATCGAACACCCACAGCGTCACCTTATTTTAATTTACATTTTCTCCTTACCTTATCATTCTGCCAAGAGGTTGTGGGTTCGAATCCCACATACCTCATTTTTATTATTTCTTTATTTCATTTTTCTCCTCTCTCCTTCATCCGTCCAAGAGGTTGTGGGTTCAATCCCCACTCACCACATTTATTTTTCGTCCTTTATTTTTCTCCTAACTCTCTCATCTATTAAAGAGGTTGTGGGTTCAATCCCCACTCACCACATTTATTTTTCCTCCTATATTTTTCTCCTAACTCTCGCATCTATTCAAGAGGTTGTGGGTTCAATCCCCACTCACCACATTTATTTTTCCTCCTTTATTTAATTTTTTTAACATGTATATGGTGAGGTCTTGGGTTCAATCCCCACTGACCTCAAGCATTTTAAAATTAATTTTGAAAATTGCTTTTCTTTACAGTAAGCTGTCCAAAAACAAATTTCCAGAATGCTTGAAATTTGTTCACCCTCTTTGAAGTCCATTTTCTCAACTTTTTAGATGTTAGATTTAGGATAAATTTTCGTGTAACATCTAGTACATATTTAGGTGAGTTTTCATGGTTATGTTTGTGAATTTAAATCACCTTTTTGCAGTCCATTTTCTCACCCTCTTTCATGTTAAACATCAAGACATTTCGAGTAGTTTTTAGGGAGATCTTTAGGTGCATTTTCAAGGTTACTTTCAATCAAGAATTATCATTCAATTCAGCAACTTTGAACTCATATGAACATCACGTCTTTAACATATTCATATACGTAAAATACAACATTTTAACATGTAAAATCCAGGCTTCAAACCATGGCTTACTCACGGCACACACATGCACAATCAAGTTAACATAATTCACTTTTTCGGAACACATCTTTCATTTCTCACATAATTTCCGAATACACATTCAAACACGTAATCACAACCAGCCCTAAAATCATGTACCAGAAGACATACCAACACATGCTTTAAATCTTTCAAAGGATCTAATGACAGGGGCATGCAACGGGGACAACCTTAGTTTCTCGATTGGAATTTAAACTGAACTTAGGGGTCTCTTGGGAAAGGGACCAAGAGAGAAGAAAACCCATACCTTAATGTCGTTCAACACTTGTTTCAATGCTGCCTATTCCCACGACACCACTGCCTCACCACCAAAATCCAAAACCCAATCCGTCGAGAAGAATGTTGTTGATTTTCGTCTTTAGCTTAGCTTTTCGTTTGAGTTTTTGTGTGTAAGTTCTTCAGGAGTGAAGAACTATTATTTTCAGTTCTTTTGCTGATAAAAACGTGAGAATGAGAGTGAGAGACGTGACAATGAGAGGATTAGGATTAGGAGAGTTAGGTGGAGACTTAGTCAAACTAGGACTCGTAATTATTTATTATTATTATTATTATTATTATTATTATTATTATTATTTATTAAAAATCTGATTTTCCTTTAGTTAAATCAGAAAAATTAAATATTAATTAATTTAACTAATTCACTAAATACAATAAATCAATTAAATCATTGCTTCCACCAAGGCTCGAACCCGGGTGGAGCAAGATTTTACTTAAAGGGTCAATTTCGGCCTTCTCTACCCAAATTGCCCCTTAACCATATTAATTAATTAATTAATTAGGGTAATTACAATACTACCCTTAGCTTGGAAAATACCATTTTACCCCTAGACCCTCCAAACTTAAGATTACCCCTTTTTAAGTCCGGTTAAGACTCATCCAGGTAAATCTTCATATTCGGGTGCCCTACACGGCTGCACCCAACCTTTCCTAGCTCAACTAACTCACCAAGTTAGTTGGCTTGGCTGTTGCAGAGGTTCAGAGGTCTGGTTCTACGTACATCAATCCGTGTGAACCTGGTCTAATCGTAGGCGTTATAGATACATTAAGCATTACTTAGCATAGTCATTTTTAGGTTGTAACATTATCCCCCCCTTAGAAACATTCGTCCCCAAATTGACACTACACATCATTTTAAAATAAAAAGGGTGATTTTCAAAAATATGTTAACATACTTGAGACTTTACTCTTTGTGAATTTCTGTTTCACACTTACTCTGGATAGTGCATATTCTCAAGCTTATCTGAAGCTTCATATTTGAGATTGAGGAACTTCCTTCTCAATTGCACTTAACTTGATGCACCTCACAAGTCATGCAACACAAAAATCATGTCCACGCTATACAAAAACAGCAACATGACATGTAAACATGAATTCATTTTAACTCACATAGTGCAATTACTACACATACGATTTTGGACCTACAACACCAAGTCGACTATTGCACTAAGACTTAGAGTTTCTTAAACAAAACCAGCCTTAGGAGGAGTATATCTAACCCCTTAGATAACATCTTGTTGGCCTTAAGATTTGAAATTATATGGCTTTGTTGGATTGATCCACGTCTTGCCCATTTATACCCTATCTCATTTGGCAATCGAAACCTCACTACCCCGGTTTGATAGTCTATGGTAGCATAACACTTATGGAGAAAATCCATACCTAAGCTATTTAATGCTTTTTATTGGTGAATATCTGATTCACATATTAGTAGGTTGGTGCACATCCTTTAAACTTACTAGCAGCTTCGCATTGATAGACTAAGGAACTCCTTCCTAAACTAGTCTCATCGAAGCATACAACATAAATAAACACATAAGTCACATAAGTCAGCAACCAACATGATGACTCAAACATATTAACTTCATACTAGTGCATAAAACCATACACATGAAAAGCTAATTTAGGCTACGCACCCGAGACATCACCAGAGGTGTCTTCCCCTACCCCCCTAGACTTGAGTGCGAAGAATCGTTGCCATCTTGGAGCCTCTTCACTTGAACCATTCAGCTGAACTTTCTCCTTCCCTTTTTCTCGACCTCTCATATACGAACAATCCTTCATCATGTGACCCGGTTTGCTACAACTGTAACAAGCATTAGAGCCCCTCCTACACTCTCCTCCATGAAGTTTGCCACACTTCCTACAAGGTGGTCTCTCCAGAGGTATATCTACTTCACTGTTTGTCTTAACTCTGGGCTCGGAATCCCTATCATAGCGACCCTTGGACGAACTTGACTCCCTTTGGTGGGAGAGTGTCTTATTAAACCTGAGCTTATCCCTGATTTCAGTACTACTCTTCCTTGAAAAATTCTTATCAGCTAGCCTTGACCTGTTCCCTGCCCTAGTATGCTTCCTCTTCCTGATTTCCTCCACTTGTTGGACATGGACCATAAGCCTGGAAATGCCCATGCTGGCATGCAGCATAGCTACCCTACACTCCTCCTCGAGATTCTCAGCAATCTTAGATCCAGTGTAAACGGGAGGATTCATCCTCGTGAAGTCCCTTAACCTACTAGCCATGGTGCTGGCAGGTGGGTTCTTCCTGGGAACACCTTGCTGCTCTGCCTGGGCTATCATAGCCTGAGCTTGTAAGGTGATGGCTTGGGCCATCTGTACCAGGGTTGTCCTTACTTCTCCATCTGTCAACCCAGCTGGGTAAACAGGAATCTCCATTTCAACAGCTGGGGCCTGGGGTGGAATTTGGTTGCCCCCAGCAGCTGCCCCTCCTCTTCCCCGACCAGCGTTCCTCCTTGTGTTCATTTTCTGAAAGATAAGAATTGATGTTAGATACGCTCATAACACCAAGTAATTAGACATTAGAGAACGCACAATAAGATCAGAAGAAGGGAAATTTTCCTATGCATCATGCAGTCTCTAATTCATGATAGTGATGCACTTCACTACCATAACTTAGAAACTACTCGATGTGGTTGATGTGAACTTATTATCCTTGGAATTTAACGTAATGCTCTGATACAAACTTTGTCACGACCGGAATCTAGACCCCAGACGAGACCGGCGTCGTTCACCTCTCAGAGGTCGCAGACAAGCCTACATACGTCGTCATTACTTCATCTAGGTTAATTTTAGCAGAAAATTAAACTTTTGTTATTTAAACTTTATATTGGAAAACATTGATCTCGCATAATACTATCTACGTAAGCTCATAAGCGTTCACAACAACCATCTAATATCAAGATAATCAAATGAAAGACATAGTCATATCTGTATAAAAATATAGAGTTGCCAAAAATGGCACCAATACAATATGTGAAAATAAATGGGAAAGAAACACTAGTGGAACATACTCCACTAGCTAATGCCAACATCTAATGCTAGAATAAAATAGCAAGCTTCCTTGAAATCATGAGGGCCTACCAAATCTGAATGAAAGCTCCATGTCCGGATAACTTCAACGTCGACTCGTAAGCTCTAGCGTCCTGCTGCACCTGCACCTAAAAGTAGAGATTTGTATGGGATTAGTACACACTTGTACTAAGTATGGGTATATCCAAGCACACACCACGGACATGCATGATTTAGAATAGCTCTCTCCTAACGATAAGAGTTATGGAAAGTCAAGTCAGTGGACTTGCCAAAATCGAATTAGGCTAGTCATGCCATGAGAGTAACATGCATCATCATACGTATTGCACACATCACATAACATATTGCATATAGAACACAACATATTGCATATAGGACATATCATATTTCATTTCATTCGTTCATATGCCATGAGACCTTGGAATCATGGACTTAAAATTAGGACTTCCCAAAATGAGGGCTCAACATATGGGACCTCAACTAGGGAGCCTTCTTTAGCAAACACAAAGTCTGCTTCATTCATTCATACGTACTTCATTTCATTTCATTCATAGGCTAGTGTAAACACCAGCTATACCTAGAATGTACTTTAAGACTCTCATTGAGTTCACTGTGCAATGACTAAGAATGATCTAGTGTCATTACATAAATCTAGTTCACCTCTTGATTATCCTACCCAAACATCTTTGGTATCGTTCATTTCATTGTGGCATTACATGAGGCTGGCCTCATTCTTTATTTGGGAACTTTAACTTTAACCGACATAGATCATGTGAGCTCCATGAAATCCTGTGTCTACCCCACACCGAAAAGAGGTGGAATCACCGGCCAAAGTAAAACCAAAAACATGCTAGCGTATATAGGGAATTGAACCCTATAGATCCCTATGTTGGCTGCATAAGTTCAAAGAATAGGATATATAAGGAGACCCATACCCGTTTGGATGGACAGTCTAATCTCATGAGTATTACACGAACCTCTGCCTTCTCGAAAGAAGGAATCGCCACTCATAGCTAGCCTATCGCTGCTCAGTATAAAGTTCCATTACATTCATCTCATACATCAAAGAAGCTGGCTTCTAGCATGTGGACATCATTGCTCATTAGATGATTTCTCATATCATCATTAGTATTAAGTATGCATTAACTTTAATACTTTCATTAGAGTGTTCATAGAGACTGGTCTCTTCATTAACTTTGCACTCTCATAGGTGAGTACGTTTTGGTAACATTTACTTAGGCTCATTTGAGATTGCTCTCATGTTTCACATTAGCCTCTTATCATGTTGTCACCACATTCATTAGTCTTAGAACATTTGCCCTTCATAATTACTCACCCCTTTTTACGTGAATGTTCATTTCATCATATGCCAATGCACTTGGCCTTTTAGTGTGTTTCACACTCTTACTTAACCCTTCTGGGGTCTCATCATTCATCACATAACATCTTAGGTTCACTTTCTTTATAAACGTATGATGGACTTATGAGTCCACACACACAAGCCATGAGGCTTCATTCGTAGTTCATTTAAGTGATTCATATTGCCCAAGATTATGTGGTACAAGACTTATGCATCTTGTAAGTATGACAAGGTCTCAATTTGATTCCTATAGGCAGCATTCATTAATTATTTAATCACGTAAGACTTATGTGTCAATACACAATTAGGCAAGGGAACCCTTTTTCAAATCCCTTGTATAACACTTAGTAAGTTTTCCTTATGATTTTCGTTGACATACTTCTTGGCTAGGGAACCAAAGATCAAATCCCCACACCTACACTTTCTTTCTCTTTTTTTCTTCTTGATTTTTGCCTTAATCAATTCGGCCTGGGGGACCCAAGATCGAATCCCCATGCCCACATTCTTTTCTTTTTATTTTATTTACTTGGTTTATTCGCTTAGATTAAGAGGGTGTGGGATCGAACACCCACAGCGTCACCTTATTTTAATTTACATTTTCTCCTTACCTTCTCATTCTGCCAAGAGGTTGTGGGTTCGAATCCCACATACCTCATTTTTATTATTTCTTTATTTCATTTTTCTCCTCTCTCCTTCATCCGTCCAAGAGGTTGTGGGTTCAATCCCCACTCACCACATTTATTTTTCGTCCTTTATTTTCTCCTAACTCTCTCATCTATTAAAGAGGTTGTGGGTTCAATCCCCACTCACCACATTTAATTTTCCTCCTTTATTTTTCTCCTAACTCTCGCATCTATTCAAGAGGTTGTGGGTTCAATCCCCACTCACCACATTTATTTTTCCTCCTTTATTTAATTTTTTTAACATGTATATGGTGAGGTCTTGGGTTCAATCCCCACTGACCTCAAGCATTTTAAAATTAATTTTGAAAATTGCTTTTCTTTACAGTAAGATGTCCAAAAACAAATTTCCAGAATGCTTGAAATTTGTTCACCCTCTTTGCAGTCCATTTTCTCAACCTTTTAGATGTTAGATTTAGGATAAATTTTCGTGTACATCTAGTACATATTTAGGTGAATTTTCATGGTTACGTTCGAGAATTTAAATCACCTTTTTGCAGTCCATTTTCTCACCCTCTTTCATGTTAAACATCAAGACATTTCGAGTAGTTTTTAGGGAGATCTTTAGGTGCATTTTCAAGGTTACTTTCAATCAAGAATTATCATTCAATTCAGCAACTTTGAACTCATATGAACATCACGTTTTTAACATATTCATATACGTAAAATACAACATTTTAACATGTAAAATCCAGGCTTCAAACCATGGCTAACTCACAGCACACACATGCACAATCAAGTTAACATAATTCACTTTTTCAGAATACATCTTTCATTTCTCACATAATTTCTGAATACACATTCAAACACGTAATCACAACCAGCCCTAAAATCATGTACCAGAAGACATACCAACGCATGCTTTCAATCTTTCAAAGGATCTAATGACAGGGGCATGCAACGGGGACAACCTTAGTTTCTCGATTGGAATTTAAACTGAACTTAGGGGTCTCTTGGGAAAGGGACCAAGAGAGAAGAAAACCCATACCTTAATGTCGTTCAACACTTGTTTCAATGCTGCCTATTCCCACGACACCACTGCCTCACCACCAAAATCCAAAACCCAATCCGTCGAGAAGAATGTTGTTGATTTTCGTTTTTAGCTTAGCTTTTCGTTTGAGTTTTTGTGTGTAAGTTCTTCAAGAGTGAAGAAATATTATTTTCAGTGCTTTTGCTAATAAAAAACGTGAGAATGAGAGTGAGAGACGTGAGAATGAGAGGATTAGGATTAGGAGAGTTAGGTGGAGACTTAGTCAAACTAGGAATCGTCATTATTTATTAATATTATTATTATTATTATTATTATTATTATTATTATTATTATTATTATTATTATTTTATTAAAAATCTGATTTTCCTTTAGTTAAATCAGAAAAATTAAATATTAATTAATTTAACTAATTCACTAAATACAATAAATCAAATAAATCATTGCTTCCACCAAGGCTCGAACCCGGGTGGAGCAAGATTTTGCTTAAAGGGTCAATTTCGGCCACCTCTACCCAAATTGACTCTTAACCATATTAATTAATTAATTAATTAATTAGGATAATTACAATAATACTATTAGCCTGGAAAAGACCATTTTACCCCTAGACCCTCCAAACATAAGATTACCCCTTTTTAAGTCCGATTATGACTCATCTGGGTAAATCTTCATATTCGGGTGCCCTACACGGCAGGACCCAACCTTTCCTACTCCACTGACCACATAAGTCGATATCGAGAAGCATTTTTGGAGTTTCATCTAAATCAAGGTGGATCTACGTTGGAAATAATTTGAATCTACACGTCAAAGATATATGCACTTGCAAAGTAAACTTGTGTGGTGACCATTCTTTGATATTGCAATATGGCCTATATACACCAAATTTGATGAAACTTAGTATCTGTGTCTGTTCTTTTAGACATTGGTTTTGATTTTTTTTTATTTGTAATGGTCTTAGAATAACTCTAGACAATGTTGTATATGGTTTTGGACTAAGTTATGATTATTTTATTATTTTAGATAATAATCTTCAAGTTATGACTATTATGTTGATCGTTGTGTAATGTCATGTTATTCAAGTAACAATGATGTTGATGTTATTACATGGAATGTTAGATTTGGTCACATAGGGCAAAATCAATTGAATAGGTTGGAAAAAGAAGGGAATTTAGGTTCTTTTATCAAAATTGAAATGTTAACTTATGAAAATTGTCTTGTTGGAAAGATTACGCGTAAACCCTTTGGGAAGGCTAAGAGAGCTGAATTTCCACTTCAATTAATTCATTATGATATTTGTTGTCCAATGAATTTAAAGACAAAGTCTGATGCTACATACTTCATTATATTTATTAAAAACTTCACGCGCTTTGGTTATGTATATTTGATTTCTCATAAATATGAAGTACTTGAGTGCTTTAAAAGATATATGAATGAAGTTGAAAATCTATTAGATAAAAGAAAAAAAACTTTAAGAACCGATTGAGAACGTGAATATTTGTCAAAATAATTTGAAGAATTATGTACTGAAAAGGGGGTTATCATACAGTTAACTACTCCTTATACACCTCAACAAAATGGTGTAGCTGAAAGAAGGATTAGGACAATATTAGACATGACAAGATTAATGATGACGCAAGCAAATTTGACTATCACTTTCTGGGGAGATGCATCATTGACTGTGGCTTATATATTGAACAAAGTGCCTTCTAAATCAGTATCTTCCATTGCTTATGAACTTTGTAATGGTTATAAGATAAACCTGAATAATCTACGACCATGGGATTGTGAAGCATGTTCAACATACATTAAATATTGTTTTGATGAGTTCGGTAATATAATTCCAAAAGGAAAGAGATATATCTTTATAAGGTACTTTGAACGCTCCAAAGGGTATGTTTTCATCGATGAATTGGAGGATGAAAGTATTACTGAAATTGTATCACGAGATGTTAGATTTTTGGAAAATGATTTTCCCCAAAATGGTGAAATAGATGAAACAGAACCTATGCATGATTTGTTGAATTCAAAAGATCAGATGATGTTGTCAAACATACTTGATAAATCAATGACCAAGAAATTATTCCTGGTCCAAGTGGAAGTTATGAATCCCAAAATCCTATAAAGGAATCTGAATTTCAAATTTGTAAGAGTACAAGAAAAGGTATAGCTAAATGATCTTATGAGATTGAGGATCATGTTTTCTTGGTACTTCATACAGAATTGGATGAACCTAATTCTGTAATAGAGGCCTTATTGAGCCCTGAAAGGGAGTATGTGGATACACCGTGGGTGAATTTACCCACTTAACTCCAATTTTTACATAGTATTTCCATAATTTTTCATTATCCCCGATTTCAATTCTAACTTCATTCAGTTCAATCTTCCAGTATTCTGGCAATGAATGATAAAAAACATCGTATCCTTCCATCTCTTTTATTTGAGAATCATTTTCAATAAGTTTTTCAAATTTCATGACAAAGATTTGGAGGAATTCTATTAAACAACTAAGGGGACCAATTTCAAAGAGTTTATCTTTTTCTATTTGTCTTCGAATGGTCCTTCCATTCCTCAACATACTTTGTTTCTCTTTTGGGACACCAATCTGTACGATCCCTTGACCTCGGACATATGTCTTACGACGGGTTGCTCCTCTACCTCGTCTGTTTGCTAAACTTTGAGAACTCCCACTTGGAGTAATTTGAGCATGTTTTTGTCCAGCCATAACTTGAAACGGGAACAAAATGAAATATGGTTGATACCAATTAATGTGATAACATATGTCACAAATATCTATAAAAGGCAAGCAACTGTTTAACGAACATAAGGACTAAACGAATACACAAGACCAATAAGATTGAGAAGAGGACACATAAAATATAATCTTGACTCTAATCTCAACAGAAAATTGCTTAAAACATTTTTTTAGACCAACTTAAAAATTTCATATCTTACTCGTTTTAAGTTTGGTTCTCTATTATAATATATTTTCGGAAAACTTAAGACGAGCATATTGTAAAACTACAAAATAATAAGTTTTCACCAAAAAACTACACATCAAATTTCCAGATTGCTCGAGACAAATGTAGTTTTTCGGAAGACTGTCAAAAAACAACCATTTTTTTTAACAATTCGTATCTTACTCGTTTAAATTCCGTTATTCCATTATTATATATTTTTGGAAAGCTGTGAACGAGCAGATTATGAAAATATAAACTTTGACCAAAAATATGTTCATACAATTTTCAGATCGCTATTAAACAAAAGCATATTTTTTTTCTTCAAAACTAATGCAGAAATACTTTCTTAGTAAGACTATTTCATGAGTCACAATCAAATATGATTCTGAATCCTTTTTTTCATATTATTAATCTACAATCAAAAGTCAAAAAAAAGTTAACTCTTTCTAATTTATTTTTTATTTCTATTCACTGAATTTTAAAAGAAATATTCTCAATTAAATTTCTTATAAACATACAAAGTGAATACACAAGAACGCAACACATAGTGAGATCAATAACAATGGCTCTGATACCAATGAAGGAATATTAAGGTAAATCAACAACGAGATTTGTACCTTGTAATTTCCAGCGAAAGTCGTTGATCTACTTCTTTGACATGTTGGTGCTCAAGTACGTCTTTGAATAACTAGGAAATAAAGATCTGTGTTCACAAACAATAAGTTTGCTTTGTGTGTTGATTAATTTATCTCAGAAACTCACTTCTTTGTTTCTTGATTGATTTTCACACGTTTTCCTCTCTATGTTTTTCCTGTTTTACTTTTCTTTTTGTTTCACATCTCTTAGAAAAATACTACCACTATGAGTCTTTTAAGGAGAGGTTGAAAGTAACTGTTCTGCCTTATACTTTTAAAAATATTTGTCCAAAACTAATTAATTAAGTAATTAATTGGATAAGGCATAAAATAAATTGGGTCGTTCAAACTAGAAGTCTGTCTTATCCTTTTAAAATAATCCTCAATAGGACTCTAATCTCAATTAAAAAATTCCTCAAAAAATGGTTTTTTTTCAGTCCAACTTAAAAAGTACATATCTTACTCGTTTTAAGTCTGTTCCTCTATTATAATATATTTTCAGAAAGCTAAGTCGAGCAGATCGTTAAATTAGTAAGTTTTCACCCAAAAACTGCACAACGAATTTCTAGATTTCTCTAGACAGATGTAGTTTTTCGGAACACGTTGAAAAAATAGCCAAATATTTTTTAACAATTCGTATCTTACTCGTTTTAGTTCCGTTATTTTATTATAATATGTTTTCGGAAAGATATGCACGAGCAGATTATGATTTAATAAATTTTGACCAAAAAATTGTACATGAAATATTCCAATCGTTATTAAACAGAAGCAATTTTTTTCTTAGAAAGTAATGCAGAAATATTTTCTTAGTAGGACAAGTAATTCTATCTATTTCATGAGTCACAATCAAATAGTATTCTGAATACTTTTTTTTCATATTATTAATCCACAATTAAACGTCAAAAAATAAATTAACTTGTTCTAATATTTTTTCTTTTTATTCACTAAATTTTAAAATATATAGTCTCAATTATTACTTATAAACATACAAAGTGAATGCACATGAACAGAACACATAATGAGATCAATAACAATAACTCTGATACCAATGAAGAAATATTAAGATAAATCAATAGTGTGATGTGTACCTTGTAATTCGCAGCGGAAATTGTCGATCTGCTTCTTAGACAGGTTGGTGCTCAAGTCCGTCTTTGAATTACTAGGAAAAAATATCTGTGTTCACAAACTAGAAGTCTGCTTTGTGTGTTCATTAATTTGACTCAAAAACTCACTTCTTTGTTTTTTGACTTATTTTCACACGTTTCGCGCTCTCTGTTTTTCATGTTACGTTTATTTTGGTTGTTCATGTCTTACGTATTCACGTCTATCTTAGAAAGTATTTCTGCATTATTTTTTAAGAAAAAAACTGCTTCTTTTAAGTAACGATCTGAAAATTGAATTTACAAAAATTTTAGTTGCAATTTATTTTTTCATAATCTTCTTGTGCACACCTTTCCGAAAAGATATTATAATGAAATAATAGCATTAAAATGAGTAAGATACGAATTGCTAAAAACATTTATTTTTTTTACTATTTTTCGAAAAACTTCATCTGGTTGAAACAATCTGGAAATTTGTTGTGCAGTTTTTGGGTGAAAACTTTTATTCATATGATCTACTCGTTTTAAGCTTTCCGAAAAAAATATTATAATAGAGAAACAAACTTAAAACGAGTAAGATATGAACTTTTTAAGTTGGGCTAAAAAACGTTTTCTTTAAGGATTTTTTAAAATTGAGATTAGAGTCCTATTTCAAATTATTTTTATATGTCTCCTCTTTAAGATCTTATTGGTCTTTGCATTGGTTTAGTCCTTATGTTCCTTAAACATTGACTTGCCTTTTATGAGAAATTTGTGACATATGTTGTCACATTAAATGGTATTAACCATATTTCATTTTTTTTCCGTTTCAAGTCATGGATGAACAGGAAAATGCTAAAATTTGTTCAAGTGGGAGTTCTCAAAGTCGAGCAAAAGGACGAGATAGAGGAGCAACCCTCCGTAAGACATGGGTTTGAATGTGATTTTAACTTCATTCGATTCATTCTTCCAGTATTCTGGCAATAAATGATACAAAACATCGTATCCTTCTATCTTCAAAGAATTAAACTCTCTTACATCTTTTTATATTTGCCTTCGATTGGTCCTTCAATTCCTTAACATACTTTGTGTCACTTTTGGGACACCAATCAGTATGACCTCTCGCCCTCAGACACATGTCTTATGACGAGTTGCTCCTCTACTTCGTCTTTTTACTCGACTTTGCGAACTTCAACTTGGAGTAATTTGAGCATGTTCTTGTTCAGCCATAACTTGAAACGGGAAGAAAATGAAATATGGTTAATCTCATTTAATGTGATAACATATCTCACAAATTTCTCATAAAAGATAAGTAACTCTTTAAAGAACATAAGGAATAAACGAATAGACAAGACCAATAAGATCCTAAAGAGGACACATATAAAAATAATTCTAAATAGGACTCTAATCTCAATAAAAAAAATTCGTTAGCATAACTTAAAAAGTTCATATCTTACTAGTTTTAAGTTTGTTTCTCTATTATAATATATTTTTGAAAGGATTAAGACAAGCAGATAGTAAAGATAATAAATTTTCACCCAAAAACTGCAAAACAAATTTCCAGATTGGTGCAGACAGATGTAGTTTTTTCGAAAAACACTAAAAAACCATTTTTAACAATTCGTATCTTACTCGTTTTAATTTTGTTATTCCATTATAATGTGTTTTCGAAAAGCTATGCAGGAGCATATTATAAAAACATGAGTTTCGACCCAAAAATCGTAAATACAATTTTTCAGATAGTTACGAATAAAAGCAGTTTTTTTTTCATAAAAAATAATGCAAAAATAGTTTCATAGTATGACGAGTAATCATATCTATTTCATGAGTCACAATCAAATAGGATTCTGATTTTTTTCTTCATATTATTAATCTATAATTAAACATTAAAAAATTAACTTCTTCTAATCTATTTTTTCTTTCTATTCATTGAATTTTAAAAAAACAATATCAATTAAATTTCTTATAAATATACAAAGTGAATGCACAAGAACGCAGCACATAATGAGATCAATAACAAAGGCTCTGATACCAATGAATGAATATTAAGTTAAATCAACAATAAGATGTGTACCTTGTATTCATAGCGAAAGTCATCGATCTGTTTTTTTGACAGGTTAGTGCTCAAGTCTATCTTTGAATCATTAGGAAAAACTGATTTGTGTTCACAAACTAGGAGTCTGCTCTGTGTGTTGATTAATTTGTCTCAGAAACTCACTTCTTTATTTCTTGACTGATTTTCACACGTTTTTCTCTCTCTATTTTTCATGATTCATGTATCTTTTTATTATTCATGTTTTACGTATTTTTTGTTTTGACGTCTATCTTATAATATATTTCTGCATTATTATTTTTTAAAAAAAACTGCTTCTTTTTAGTAGGGATCTGAAAATTGAATGTACGACTTTTTTGGCTAAACTTATTTTTTCACAATATGCTCGTGCATATATTTCCGAAAAAGTATTATAATAGAATAACGAAATCAAAACGAATAAGATATGAATTGTTAAAAAAAATGGTTTTTTTACTGTTTTCTGAAAAACTGCATCTGCCTGAAACAATCTGGAAATTTGTTGTGCAGGTTTTGGGTGGAAACTTATTTTTCCTATGATTTCCTCGTTGTAAGCTTTCCGAAAATATATTATATTAGAGAAACAAACTTAAAACGAATAAAATATGAACTTTTTAAGTTGGGCTAAAAAACCTTTTTCTTGAAGGAAATCTATTTTTTGATTGAGATTAGTCATATTTAGAATTATTTTTATATGTGTCCTCTTTAGGATCTTATTGGTCTTTGTATTGGTTTAGTCTTTACGTTCCTTAAAAAGTTGTTTGTTTTTTATGAGAAATTTGTGACATTTGTTGTCACATTAATTGGTATTAACCATATTTCTTTTTGTTCGCATTTCAAGTTATTGCAGAACAGGAACATGCTCAAATTTCTCCAAGTGGGAGTTCTCAAATTCGAGGAAAAGGACGAGATAGAGGAGCAACCTGCTGTAACACATGGGTTCGAGGGCGATTCTAACCTCGTTCAGTTCATTCTTCCAGTATTCTGGCAATGAATGATACAATACATCGTATCCTTCCATCTTCAAAGAATTAAACTTTGTTAGATCTTTTTGTATTTGCCTTTGAATGTCCGTTCCATTCCTTAACATACTTTGTGTCTCTTTTGGGACACCAATCTGTATGACCTCTCGCCCTCGGTCATATGTATTACGATGAGTTGCTCCTTTACATCGTCTTTTTACTCTACTTTGAGAACTCCCACTTAGAGTTGAGCATGTTCATGTTCAGCTATAACTTTAAACGGGAACAAAACGAAATATGGTTAATACCATTGGCGGAATGGTCTGGTGGACCCTTATACTTGTATCAATTTGTATTTTGAATCCTTGTACTTACACCTTTGTCATCTGGACCCTTAAACTCAATTAAAATGAGACTTTTAAGCCTCTCCAATCATGAGTGTAACTCACTCTCCTTTATATTATTGACAAGTCATATCCACATAAGATAAATTAATGCCACATCATAATTATTTCATAACTATTTTTAAAAATTATTAACCAAAATTATTCAATAAAATGTAAAATAATAACATTTTAATTTATCATTGTCATTTCTAATTCTCCCTATTTTCACTATTTCACGACAAAAAAAAGCCATCGCCCGTCGCCGTCACCATTTTTGCCGGGGAAATCACACCGGAGAAGAATCATTCCTTGTAACGTCACCGTTATACTCGGTTGTTGCAGCAGTTGCATCCGTCCAAAACCCTCCACCATTTTCCACTCAAAACCCCTAACAGAAAATCCCCAAAACTCAAACCCACAACAAAAATTACTCAAATTATTCCTCTTGCGGTTCATGGATACGACGATGACGACTTTCTCCCCACGTTCCGACTCTACAACCAACGAATCTTTCAATTTCAAAACCTCAGGAGTGAAATTAGAAAAAGCTACAAATGGATTCAAGTAAAAGTTAGGAACTGAAGCTTAAGGCCGTCGTCTTCCTCCTCTTCTCCTCACCTATACTCTCTTACTCACCATCTCCACCTCCGTCATTGAATAAGTAATTTTTAAAATAAAAAATACCCAATTTCCGGGCAGACACCACTAATTTTCTGATTTTTTTCTTTGCTGATTATGTTCAAAAATTTGTTGCCCAATTTTGTTTTTTATTTGGGGTAACAAAAAACAAAAACACAAAAAGAAAAACAAGAAAGAAGTTGGAAAGGAGCGAGGAAAGGCATAAAGAGAGAAATTGAGGTTTGGGAGGGGAAGAACAGGGAAAGTGATGATTTAAGAGGAAAAATATGGGTATGGGTGGAGGAAAGAAGAAAGAAGTGAAAGAAAAATCAAGATTGGGGTGGGGGTGGGGTGGCTGAAAAAGAGTAGTATGGGGAAGCAGATGGAGTTTTTTCCTTTTTAAATTTATTATTTTCTTTTTTTAAAAATAATTTTAATAATTTAAAATTAAAAGTTAGAATTTTAAATATTGTTTACTTGCTTTTACAGGCGTGTGACTACACTCTCTTGCCAACTCATCTATATTAATGACACATAAGGATGATCAATGGTCAGAGGGGTTTAATATGTTGTGTTATATTGAGTATAAGGGTCCAGATGACAAAGGTATAAGTAGAAGAGTCCACAATACAAACTGATACAAGTATAAGGGTCAACCAAACCATTCCGCCAATACCATTTAATGTGACTAACATATGTCACAAATTTCTCATAAAAAAAAACAAATTTTTAAGGAACATAAGGACTAAACGAATACACAAGACCAATAAGATCCTAAAGAGGACACATATAAAAATAATTCTAAATAGGACTCTAATCTCAATAAAAAAAAAGATTTCTTTAAAGAAAACATTTTTTTAGTCCAACTTAAAAAGTCCATATCTTACTCGTTTTAAGTTTGTTTCTCTATTATAATATATTTTCTGAAAGCTTAAAATGAGCAGATCATAAGGTAGATAAGTTTCCACCCAAAAACTGCACAATTTCCAAATTGCTTCAGGCAGATGCAATTTTTCAGAAACAGTAAAAAATAACAATTTTTTTAACAATTCGTATCTTATTTGTTTTGATTTCCTTATTCCATTATAATACTTTTTGGAAAGCTATGCACGAGCATACTATGATAAAATAAGTTTCAACCAAAAAATCCGTACATTCAATTTTCAGATCGCTACTAAACAGAAGCAATTTTTTTTCTTAAAAAATAATGCAGAAATACATTATAAGATAGATGTGAAAATAAAATGTACGTAAAACATGAACAATAAAAAAAATACGTAAATCATGAAAAATATAGAGAGAAAAACGTGTGAAAATCAGTCAAGAAACAAAGAAGTGAGTTTCACCCAAAAACTGCACAAAATATTTCCGGATTGCTCCATACAAATGCAGCTTTTGGAAAACAGTCAAAAAACAACCAATTATTTTTTAACAGTTCGTATCTTACTCGTTTTAATTCTGTTATACCATTATAATATATTTTCGGAAAGCTATGCACGAGCAGATTATAAAAGTATGAGTTTCGACCAAAAAATCGTACATGCAATTTTCAGATAACTATTGAACAGAAGTAGTTTTTTTCTTAAAAAATAATACAGAATTACTTTTGTAGTAGGAAAAGTAATCCTATATATTTCATGAGTCACAATCAATTAGGATTCTAAATCTTTTTATTCCATATTATTATCCATAATTAAACGTCAAAATAACATAACTTCTTCTAATTTATTTTTTCTTTCTATTCATTGGATTTTAAAAGAATAGTCTCAAATAAATTTCTTATAATCATACAAAGTGAATACAATAATGAGATCAATAATAATGTCTATGATACCAATGAAGGAATATTAAGGTAAATCAACAGGAAGATGTGTACCTTGTAATTCCCAGCGAAAGTCGTCGATCTGCTTTTTGACAAGTTAGTGCTCAAGTCTGTCTTTGAATTACTAGGAAACAAAGATTTGTGTTCACAAACTAGATTTTTCCTTTGTGTGTTGATTAATTTATCTCAGAAACTCACTTTTTGCTTCTTGACTGATATTCACACGTTTTCCTCTCTCTGTTTTTCATGTTTTACGTATCTTTTTGTTTCATGTCTCTTAGAAAAATATTCACACTAGAAGTCTTTTAAGAAGAGGTTGAAAGTAACTGTTCTGCCTTAACCTTTTAAAAAGATTATTCGAAACAAATTAATTAAGTAATTAATTGGATAAGACATAAAACAGATCGGGTCATTTAAACTAGAAGTATTATCCTTTTAAAATAATTCTAAATAGGACTCTAATCGCAATAAAAAAAATTCCTTAAAAAACCATTTTTTCCAGGTCAACTTAAAAAGTTCATATCTTACACGTTTTAAGTCTATTTTTCTAATATAATATATTGTTGGAAAGCATAAGACGAGCAGATCGTAAAAATAATAAGTTTTCCTCGGAAAGTTTTACAACGAATTTTAAGATTGCTCTAGAAAGATGCACTTTTTTTGGAAAACATTCACAAAACAACAATTTTTTTTTTGAACAATCCGTATCTTATTCGTTTTAGTTTCGTTATTTCATTATAATATGTTTTCAGAAAGCTATGCATTAGCAGATTACAAAAATATATGTTTCGACCAGAAAATCGTACATGCAACTTTCAGATCGCTATTAAATAGAACCAATTTGTTTTTCTTAAAAATAATACAGAGATACTTTTTTAGTAGGATAAGTAATCCTACCTATTTCATGAGTCACAATCAAATAGTTTTCTGAATCCTTTTATTTCCTTCATATTATTAATCTACAGTTCTATGTAAAAAATATTAATTTCCTCCAATTTTTTTTCTTTCTATTCATTGAATTTTAAAATAGATAGTCTCAATTAAATTTCTTATGAACATACAAAGTAAATGCACAAAAACGCAGTAATTAATGAAATCAATAACAATGACTCTGATGTCAATGAAGGAATATTAAGGTAAATCAACAGCGAGATGTGTATCTTGTAATTCCTAGCGGAAGTCGTCGATATGCTTCTTTGACAGGTTGGTGCTCAAGACCGTCTTTGAATCACTAGGAAACAAAAATCTGTGTTCACAAACTAGAAGTCTGCTTTGTGCATTGATTTATTTGTCTAAGAAACTCACTACTTTGTTTCTTGACTGATTTTCACAAATTTTACTCTCTCTATTTTCATGTTTTACGTATATTTTTGTTGTTCATGTGTTACGCATCTTTGTTTCACGTCTATCTTAGAAAGTATTTCTGCATTTTTTAAGAAATAAAACTGCTTCTGCTTAGTAGCGATCTGAAATTGAATGTACAAATTATTTGGTTGAAACTTGTTTTTTTCATAATTTGTTCGTGCATAGCTTTCCGAAAATATATTATATCGAAATAATGGAATTAAAATGAGTAAGATACAAATTGTTAAAAAAATTGTTATTTTTTTACTGTTTTTCGAAAAATTGCATCTGCGTGAAAAAATCTGGAAACTTGTTGTGCAGTTTTTGGATGGATACTTATTTTTCTTATGATCTACTCATTTTAATTTCATTATGAAAGTATATTATAATAGAGAAACAGACTGAAAACAAGTAAGATATGAACTTTTTAAGTTAAACTAAAAAAACGTTTTCTTTAAGGATTTTTTTATATTTAGATTAGAGTCCTATTTAGAATTATTTTTATATGTGTTCTCTTTAAGATCTTATTGGTCTTTGTATTGATTTAGTCCTTATGTTCCTTAAACAGTGACTTGTCTTTTAAGAGAAATTTGTGACTTATGTTGTCACATTAGATGGTATTAACCATATTTCGTTTTGTTTCCTTTCAAGTTATGGATGAACAGGAACATACTCAAATTTCTCCAAGTGGGAGTTCTTAGAGTCGAGCAAAAGGACGAGATAGAGGAGCAACCCACCGTAAGACTTGGGTCCGAGGGCGATTCTAACTCCATTCAGTTCATTCTTCCAATATTCTGGCAATGAATGATACAAAACATCATATCCTACCATCTTCAAAGAATTAAACTCTCACAGATCTTTTTATATTTGCCTTCGAATGGTCCTTCCAATCCTTAACATACTTTGTGTCTCTTTTGGGACACCAATCTGTATGACCTTTCGCCCTCGGACATATGTCTTACGACGGGTTGCTCTTCTACCTTGTCCTTTTGCTCGACTTGAGAACTCCCACTTGGAGTAATTTGAGAATGTTTCTGTTCAACCATTACTTGAAACGGGAACAATATGGTTAATACCATTTAATGTGACAATATATATCACAAAATTCTCGTAAAAGGCAAACAACTGCTTAAGGAACATAAGTTCTAAACGAATATACAAGACCAACAAGATTCTAAAGAGGACAAATATAAAATTAATCCTAAATCTCAATAAAAAGTTCCTTAAAATTACCTTTTTTTTAAGTCCAACTTAAAAAGTTCATATCTAACCCTTTTTAAATCTGTTTCTCCAATATAATAAATTTTTGAAAAGTTTGAGACAAGTACATAGCAAAAATAATAAGTTTTCACCCAAAAACTGCACAACAAATTTTCAGATTGCTCCAGACAGATGCAGTTTTTGGATAATAGTAAAAAACAGCCAATTTTTTTAACAGTTTGTATCTTACTCGTTTAATTCTATTATACCATTAAAATATGTTCTCGAAAAGCGATGTACAAGCAAATTATAAAAGTATGAGTTTCGACCAAAAAATCGTACATGCAATTTTCAGATACTATTAAACAAAACCATTTTTTTTTTCTTAAAAAACAATGCAGAAATACTTTCTTCGTAGGAAAAGTAATCCAATCTATTTCATGAGTGACAATCAAATAGGATTCTGAATTTTTTTTCATATTATTATCCATAATTAAACGTCAAAAAAATTAACTTCTTCTAATTTATTTTTTCTTTCTATTCACAGAATTTTAAAAGATATAGTCTCAATTAAAATAAATAGTATTTCTGCGCTATTTTTTAAGAAAAAAAACTGATTCTATTTAATAGCGATCTGGAAATTGAATGCACAAATTATTTGGTTGAGACTTATTTATTCATAATCTGCTCGTGCATAGCTTTCCGTACACATATTATAATGGAATAACAGAATTTAAACGAGTAAGATACGAATTGTTAAAAAAATTGGTTGTTTCTTTATTGATTTCCAAAAAATTGCATCTGCCTGGAGCAATCTTGTCACGCCCCGAGCAAACACCTTGGACGTGTCCTGCACCCAATGACCATTTTTGGCCTTGAGCAAACCCTTGACCTGACTTACTTAACTCAGCGGAAGACTGAACTTAACTCAGTTATAAAATTGGAAAAATAACTTATACTGTCTTGGACAAAATGACACTTAAGTCTCAACACTTGAACATATGAAATTTAAGATGAAAGTGACTCAAAACTAAACTGTATGACTTTATATCTTTCTATGAAGCCTCTACAATAACTAGAATGAATGTTGGGACGAATCACTCAACCTTATATAAAGGAAAATACTAAAAACAATAAAAGAGTCCTCCAGAATTCAAAGAGGTTCACCACTGACTCTAGATGCTCAAACTATATCAACGAAGCGCTGGATGCTGATCCTGATAACCTACGTCTGCGTCATAAGATGATGTAGTCCAACTGACGCAGTACATTGAACGTATCGAGTCTTAAAAGGGATGACTGGTTAAAATCGATGAAATAAGAATTAGAGTCTATGAAAACCAACAAAGTCTGGGATCTAGTCGACCTTCGTAAGAAACGTAAAACTATTGGAAACAAATGAACTCTTAAAGTTAAACATAACTTGGATGGGTCAATAGAAAGACACAAAGCACGATTGGTTGCAAAAGGTTTTACTCAAGAAGTTTGAATAGACTATAAGAATTTTTTTTCACCAGTTGTGAAGTTTATATCCGTACAATTACTTTAAGCTATTGTTGCACGTTTAGATCTAGAGTTACATCAAATGGATGTGAAGAATGTTTTTCTTAATGGAGAATTATACAAGGAAATCTACATGGAATAACTAGTAGGTTTCGTTGTTAAAGGTCAATAAAAGAAAGTATGAATTTATGACCTAAAGCAATCTTCAAGGCAGTGGTATCTAAGATTTCATAAAGAGGTGATGTCATTTGATTTCACCATGATCGATCAAGACCATTGTATCTATGTGAAAAAGTCCAATGGAAATTTTGTTATTATTCCTTTTACGTAGTTTATATTTTATTGGCTGAAAATAATTTGGAGTATGTAAAAACTGTCAAGTTATGGCTATCAAAATCATTTGATATGAAAGATTTAGGTGAAGTAGACTACATATTGGGTGTTAAGATCCAAAGAAATCACTCCAAGAAATTTTTGGGTTTATCTCAAGAAACTTGTATAAAGAAAATATTGGAACATTTTCGAATGTATAGTTACAAACCGATGGATACTTCTGTAGCAAGGGGCTAAACTTTAAGCCTTTAAATTTGTTCAAAGACTGAAAAAAAAAAGAAAGACATGTCTTGAGTTCCTTATTCTAGTGCTGTCGGGAGTTCGATGTATGGAATGATGTGTACTTGCCCAGACATTTGTTATGTCGTGAGTCTAGTTAGCAGGTATCAATCCAATCTTAGAAAAGATCACTAAAAAGCAGGAAAGAGAATATTCCAATATCTGAAGGGAACTGCAGATCATACACTGTGTTATAGTGGATCTGATTTATTCATAGAAGGTAATTTAGATGCTTATTGAGCTGGTGACCGGGATGATAGAAAATCAACATCCGATTTTGCCTTCTTATTAAATGGTGGTACTATTTCATGGAAAAGTAAGAAGTGAACTTGCACAACTCTTTCAACTATGGAATCTGAATTTGTGGCATGTGTGTTTGCATTGCAAGAAGTTGTTTGGTCAAAGAGATACCTTTTCGGCTCATTGTATTCACGAGCGAAATGTGCCAACATTTGGCAATTGTAGCACTTAAATTTGTTTTTGTCTCTGTTCTTGAAAAAAACATTTTTCTTTCTTGGTGTTTTTTTTCTTTTTCTTAGAGGGTCTTTCTTCAGTCTCTTTGTCTTTCCCATTTCTTTTCAAAATTTTCTTATGCTTGAATCCAGAAGATTTTTGTACCACTTGACTCTGCCACAAAGGCATTAGAATCAACTTTAGCAGACCCAATGCGCTCATCTTCAAGTTCAACATGGTGTGCAACTTCACAAAAAGTTTTGATCTATCATTATGGATTTATTTAACCTTCAAATCTTATTTATTGGGAAGAGACCGAATTACTGCGTGAACTTGTTTTTCATCTTGAAACAAAATAATGACCAACACTCGTGAGTTGAGATACCTTGTTTGAAATCACTCTAATGCGTTGTGCAATATTACCCTCTTTTGGTTGATTCAATATATGATTTATACCTTTCATAGCATTTTGCTCTTCCAGCACATACCATATTTTACGACTCCAAATGTCGTAATTATCACAATTAAAGTTTTTAACATTTTTTTAAGTCAGTAATGATATCTTTTTGATTCCAAGTATGTTATTGACATATAATTAGGCAAGAATTTTAAAAATTATGCATGTGACATATACATTCAAACAAATAAATTCTCATAAAGGCTTCATATTTTCTTTTCTTGACCTTTAAGAACGAAACCTACTGGTTTTTCCATGTAGATTTCCTCATTTAAAGATTATTATAATGCCTTTGTGTCAGAGTCAAGTGGTATAAAAATCTTCAGGCTTCAAGCGTAAGAAAATTTTGAAAAGGAATGGAAAGACAAATAAACTGAAGAAGGACCCTCTAAGAAAAAGAAAAAAAACTCTGAGAAATGAAAATGAATTTTCAAGAATAAAGACAAAAACAAAATGAAGTTCTACAATTGTCAAATGTTGGGGCACTTTGCTCGTGAATACAATGAGACGAAAAGGTAGCATTTCCAAATGCATCTCAAAGTGCAACATATGTTTTGAGCACTTCTTTACAAATATAATCTTATTCTATGTGGTTGTAGACTAAGGATTTACCGACCACGTAAGTTTATATCGAGAAGCGTTTGTGGAGTTTCATCTGAATTAAGGTGGATCTACGTAGGAAATAATGTGAATCTAGAAGTTAAAGAGATAGATACATGCGAAGTAAACTTGCGTGGTTGTTGTTCTTTGATATTGCATGATGTTCTATATACACCAGAGATTTGACGAAACTTAGTATCTGTGTCTGTTCTTTTAGACGTTGGTTTTGGTTTGGTTTTAGTCGTAATGGTGTTATAATTACTATAGATAATGTTTTATATGGTTTTGGACTAAGTTATGATCGTTTTAGATAGTAATCTTAAAGTTATGACAATTATGTCGACTGTTGTTTAATGACATGTTATTCAAGTAACAATGATGTTGATGTTATTTCATGACATGCTAGATTAGGTCACATAGGGCAAGATCGAATGAATAGGTTGGCAAAAGAAGGGCATTCAGGTTGTTTAACCAAAATTGAAATGCCAACTTATGAAAATTTTCTTGCTGGAACGATTACGCATAAACAATTTGAGAAGACTAAGAGAGTTGAATTCCCGCTTCAATTAATTCATTCTGATATTTGTGGTCCAATGAATGTAAAGCAAAGGTACGGTGTTACATACATTATTACATTTATTGATGATTTCACACGTTTTGGTTATGTCTATTTGATTTCTCATAAACCTGAAGCCTTGAGTGCTTTAAAATATATATGAATGAAGTTGAAAATCAGTTAGATAAAAGTATAAAAGCTTTAAGAACTGACTGAGAATGTGAATATTTGTCAATACAATTTGAAGAATTATGTACTGAAAATGGTAATATTAGAAAATTAACTACTCCTTATACACCTCAACAAAATGGTGTAGCTGAAAGAACGAATATGACATTATTAGACATGGCAAGATCAATGATGGCGCAAGAAAATTTGTCAATCTCTTTCTGGGGATATGCATTATTGACTGCGGCTTACATATTGAATAAAGTTCCTTCTAAACAAGTGTCTTCCACTGCTTATGAACTTTGGACTGGTTATAAAACAAACCTGAATGATCTATGATCGTGGGGTTGTGAAGCATGTGCAACATACATTAAAGATCATTTTGGTGAGTTTAGTAAACCAAGTCCAAAAGGAAGGAATGTATCTTTATAAGGTACTCTGAATGATCCAAAGAGTATGTGTTCATCGATAATTGGAGGATGGAAGTATTACTGAAATGTATCACGAGAGGTCAGATTTTTGGGAAATGATTTTCCCAAAAAGGGTGAAATAGATGAAGCAGAACCGTTGTATGAAATGTTGAATTGAGAAGATCAAATGATTTTGTCAAACATACTTGATAATTCAATGGATCAAGAAATGATTCCTGGTCCAAGTGGGAGTTATGAATCCCAAAATCCTATAGAGGAATGTCAACTTGAAATTTGTAAGAATACAACAAAAGGTGTACCTAAATGATCTTATGAGATTGAGGATTATGTTTTCTTGGTAACCCCTATAGAATTGGATGAACCTAATTATGTAACAGAGATCTTATCGAGCCCCGAAAGGGCTGAATGGTTAAAATCGATGAATGAATAATTAGAGTCTATGAAACCAACAAAGGTTGGGATCTAGTTGACCTTCCTAAGTAATGTAAAACTATTGGAAATAAATGTATTCTTAAAGCGAAACGTAAATCGGATGAGTCAATAAAAAGACACAAAGCATGATAGGTTGCAAAATGTTTTACTAAAGAAGGTTGAATAGACTATGGGGAAATTTTTTTACCAATTGTGAAGTTTACATCCATAAAATTACTTTTAACTATTGTTGCACATTTAGATCTATAATTACACCAAATGGATGTGAATAATGCTTTTCTCAATGGATAATTAAACGAGGAAATATACATGGAACAACCACTAGGTGTCATTATTAAAGGTCAAGAAAAGAAAGTATGAAAATTTAAAAGATCAATTTTATGGGCTAAAACAATCTTCAAGGCAGCGGTATCTAAGATTTAATAAGGAGGTGATGTCATTTGATTTCACCATGATCGATGAAGACTATTGTATCTATGTGAAAAAGTCCAATAGAAATTTTGTAATTCTTTCTCTTTATATATATATGATATTTTATTGGCTGGAAATAGTTTGGAGTACGTAAAGATGTCAAGTCATGGGTATCAAAATCAATTGATATGAAAGATTTGGGTGAAGAAGACTACATATTGGGTGTCAAGATATCATAACCGAAGAGCACCCCCTAGTCGTAACAGGCGTCTTCGTCCTCGAAGAGGCCTTAGACAAGCCCTTAGCGTTAATCATTGCATCATAGATAAAATAAAAGCGGAAAATTTAAAACTTTTCATTTAAAGTTAAATCTTACTTAGAAAATATATCGAAAATAGAAACTTACTTGTTCACATAGCCATCTAAATATAAGAGTATGAAAATTGTGACTTAGCCCTTACATCAACAACAAGTCTTATAGTACGAATTACGAATAGTCTTTCCATAGGAAAAGTGAAACTAGAATTAAAATCAAGCATATCTATCCTCGGACTTGAGGACTCACCAACTTGGGAATAACAATCCAAGTTTCTTCAAGAAAGGACTAGAATCACTTCAATGGCTCGAACCTACACTTTGTGTACAAAATAGGAGAAATATGGGTTAGTACTAACCACATGTACTAAGTATGTAAACGTATGCAAGTAAAACACTTGAAAACATGCACAAGGGACATTTCGTTATATGCATGCTAAGTTCACTTTAAAAGCCTTTATGCACAATTCAAGGATCATATACAAGCCCATATCATTACATCAACAATACATATTTATAGCGCCCCTTTCCGAGAGATACTACAACTTGACAAGAAACCTAATTTAATACTTGCGACATTTAAAAGAGATTAACGAAGCTATACTGATTTTTTTTCTATATAGTTGAGGGATTAGGTTCATTATGAATAATTTAGTTAAGGATGTGCATCTTGCCAGCTTTAAATATTTAACTCATGTCAAAATGTATATGGCACGATATTTTAACTAACAACAAAAAAAAACCTCCAAAAATCTGTTAAGCAAAACCGACAAAATTTTCATGCATATACTACACCTAAGGACGAAATACCATTAATATTACAAACTTCCGAGTACCGAAATCAGCCGGTTCATGCTTCACACAAACTTACAAAACATAAAGCAAATTAGTATTTTACAAGACATTGGTTTACACATCCCGAAAAAGATAAAAATGTATAGCCGTACTTATATTACAACCAATAGTGACGTGACTAAATCAGCCCTCAAAATTCTATGTAAATATACAATACATAGATCATGTACAAGTCCCAAGGTTATACAAAATATATATATGCCTATATGCAAGTGTGATCTTCCTTTAAGTCTTTCAAAATCTCCATCTTCAATGACAAACTTCAACCGTCCTCTAGAACATTCCCTACAATAAAAACAACTATTGCTAAGCATAAATCTTAGTGGTGTAAAAACTCTAGATCCGGTGCCCTTAGATTCACCAAGTCATCATTCTCAAGTCAAGGGTAGAATAATTGAAATATAATCGTAAATCACGTAAACAATATACAAAGAGTATCATGTTGGATAATTAAAGCTCCAAATGTCAATAACGTTCATAGCACAATTTTCCAAGAGGTTCAATAAAAATACTCTCCCAATATATACATCATGTCTTCACACCAAGCACGAGCAGAAACAATAAGGGTCGACGCCCTGTATCATGAAGGGTCAAAGCTCAATAATGAAGAGAACTAAGAACCATATTAAAAATGGCTTTCTAGTTCGTACTTAAAATGGACAACTTTCATACTTAAGACGAACTAAAAATCCAGAGTCAAGAAGACAAATGATCCGAATAAAGAGGCATTCCAATAGTGACAAAGTCACAGCCACAAGAAGGACAAAGTCCCAACAAGAATGCCGAGTGATCAAACAATCCGTACAAGTGGGCGAGTTACACAAGAGTCTTTAACGCCTTAAACGACAACAACACAAATATGCAAAGTGACAAGAGGTAACCAACGTACCAATATAAGCTTTCAGATATACCAGCAAGTAACAATAGCACAGGTACAAGTTTATACACAAACCTCAACGCTTTAGCAAAGAGACAGTCCAACATGACTTCAAGAGTTCAAACCGTAGACCAACCAATGCATGAAGGTCCTCAACTTGTTAACGAGTATATACAACCTTAAAAATACAATTAATAACTTATTTAATTTCTAGTATCTCAATAATGTCGAAGTAAAACAGGATAATCATCACAATTAAGCCTAGTATGTACATTTACGACAAAGCTCCCAAAATAGTTACTCTGTCCAACAAAAGTACTTCATGTCGCAACTTAGCTTTGAAACAGGAAACAACAAAAGTGGACTTTATATCCTTCATAAAAGATGTAGGTACATTTCTTAAGCTTGAAAATAATCAAGAATAACCTCAAAATACATTGTCTATAGAAAGATATAATCAACATACTGACAGTTGATCAGACAAGATTTCTAATTCCAGTAGATGGATAGAATCTTCCTATGTTGCGTCCCATATTTCGAATCCATAACAGCAAAATTAGAGTTTTCAATAAACATAAGAAATATATAACTACTAATTATATTTCCAAATCATATTTATTCATTGTAAACTAGGTTCTATAAGACAAGATATTCTTAAAATACAAAAGACTACCCAGCTAAGAAATAAAATTTTTCCACCACTTACCTAAAGAAGTTGTGTATCGAATTCACCCAAAAGGAGTTAGTTTTTCTTTTGATTGTTGAAGAACAACTGTTTAGGTAATTTATAATGTTCTTAAACTTCAGTTGAAACGAAATCACAAGAGAGGTTCCAAATATAGTCTATAGAGAGTGAAGCTTAGTCAATGTCTCAAAAAGGGTGCTGCCCAAATTATTGTGTGCTGTCCCAAAATAATTACATATACTCCTAAATATATATACTTGATACCAAAATATTCTACTTTTAAGAAATTCTAATTAGTAAATTTACGCAAATACTCCCATACAATACCTTAAATTATGATAACAGTACATGTTAGGAACATTTACAATTATCACAAAATTTCAAGTTCCCAAAATGAGTATAAAACACCTTATAGTAATTAAGCAATGGTGTTTACTTGTAAATTAGGTTCTAGTATCTTAGGGGTGTTACAACTCTCTCCCCCTTAAAGATATTTCATCTCGAAATTTACCTTAGGCTAGTCACGAAACAAGTGCGAATATTGTCTCCTCATGTCTTCTTCTCTCTCCCAGGTAGCTTCTTTTCCAGAATGGTTCATCCAAAGTACCTTTACTAAGGGGATTCTCTTGTTCCTAAGCTGCTTTACTTCCAGAGCTTGAATTAGGATAGGTTCTTCATTATACGTCAAGTCAGGAATAACCTCAATAGATTCAACTGGAAGAACATGAGATGGGTCGGAACGATATCTTCGGAGCATAAAAACATGGAAGACATTGTGTATATTTTCTAACTCAGGTGGTAAAGCCAATTTATATGCAACGGGTCTGACCCTTTCAAGTATCTCATAAGGTCCAATAAATCGGGGACTAGGTTTTCCTTTTTGGCCAAATCTCATTATTTTTTTCCATGGAGACACCTTTAAGAATAATTATCACTAACTTGATATTCAATGTTACGCCTTTTTAGATCAGCGTACGACTTTTATATATCCGAAGAAATCTTTAAACGATCCTTGATAATTATAACCTTGTCCTCGGTTTGCTGCACCATTTCAGGACTAATAAGCTTTCTTTCACCATTTTCACTCCAACAAAGAGGGATCCGACATTTTCTTCCATATAAGGCTTCATAGGGAGGCATTTCAATACTTGATCGGTAGCTATTATTGTAAGCAAATTCTATCAAAGCCAAGTGTTTGTCCCAACTACCCTCAAACTCCATAATGCAAGCTCAAAGCATATCCTCGAGAATTTGTATCACTCTTTCCGACTGGCCGTCTGTCTGAGGATCGAACGAAGTGCTAAATTTCAACTTAGTACCCAAAGCTTCCTGAAATCTTCCCTAAAATCTAGCTAAAATCTTTGGTCTCGGTCAGATACAATAGACACAGGGATCCCATGTAGTCTTACAATCTCATTAATGTACAACTCGGCTAAATGCTCAAGTGAGTAATCCATTCTAATTACTAAGAAGTGAGCACTCTTTGTTAGACGATCAACAATCACCCATATTGCATCATGATTTCTCTGAGTGCGAGGAAGTCCAGAAACAAAGTCTATAGTTATTCTCTCCCATTTCCATTCTGGCATCGACAAGGGCTGTAGTAAACCATACGGGACTTAGTGTTCTGCCTTTACTTGTTAACAAACCAAACATTTTGAAATGAACTCTTCAATGTCTCTCTTCAGACCATTCCACCAATAATTTTCTTTGATAGTCTGGTACATCCTTGTACCACCAGGATGCATTGCATATGGTGAAGTATGTGCTTCTGTAAATATTTCTCTCCTCAAGTTGTCATTATTAGGGACACATAACCTGTTTTGATAAAGTAAGACACCATCCTTTGTTAATGTAAAATCAGGCTTCTCCCCATTTTGGACCTCTCTAGTCAGTTTTACAAGTTTCTCATCTAACTTTTGTGCTTCCTTCACTTGTTCAAGTACTATTGGCTTTACTTGCAAATAAGCAATAAATGAACCATTTGAATCAGGTGTAAAACAAACATTCATGGCTATTAACTCAAGGAGCAATGTCAAAGGACTCAAAGAAATGCTTGCGAAAGATTTTCGACTTAAGGCATCGGCAACCACATTAGCTTTACCTGGATGATAATCAATCGTGCAGTCATAATCCTTGATGAGTACAAGCCATCTACGTTGTCTTAGGTTCAGCTCCTTTTGAGTACCCAAGTACTTTAAGCTCTTGTGTTCAATGAATATATGACATTTCTCTCCATACAAATAATGTCGCCAATTTTTTTAAAGCAAACACTATAGCAGCAAGTTCAAGATCATGAGTAGGATAATTCAATTTGTACGGTTTTAATTTCTGAGAGGCATAAGATATTACCTTCCCTTCTTGCATCAAAACGCATCCTAGACCATTGTGAGAAGCATCACTGTACACTACATATTCTTTCCCTTCAATTGGTAGAGTAAGTATAGGCACTTGAGTCAACAAGGATTTGAGTATTTCAAAGCTCTTTTGACATTTTTCATCCCAAATAAATTTTACTTCCTTCTGCAAGAGTTTAGTCAAAGGGGAGGCAATAATGGAAAAGCCTTTCACAAATCTTCTGTAGTATCCTGCTAAGCCCAAGAAACTTCTTACCTCAGTCGGACTTTTGGGAGGTCTCCATTCAACAACAGCTTGTATCTTACTAGGATCCACCTTCACACCTTCACTTGATACAACATGTCCCAGAAAAGACACCTCATCAAGCCAAAATTCACACTTAGAAAATTTAGCATAAAGTTCTTTCTCCTTCAAAATCCGCAAAATGATCCGGAGGTGTTTATCATGGTCTTCACTACTTCTTGAATATATTAAAATATCATCTATAAAAACAACCACAAACTGATCAAGATAAGGCTTGAATACTCGATTCATTAGATCCATAAATACCGCAGGAGCATTTGTCAATCCGAATGGCATCACAAAAAATTCATAATGGCCATACCGAGTTCCAAATGTTGTTTTAGGAATATCATTCTCTCTAACACGCAATTGGCGTTATCCAGACCTTAAATTGATCTTTGAGAATACTTTAGCACCCTTTAGTTGGTCAAGCAAATCATCAATCCTTGGCAGTGGATATCTATTTTTTATTGTTATTCTGTTCAATTGTGTATAGTCAATACAAAGCCTAAGAGTGCCATCTTTCTTCTTTACAAATAAAACAGGGGCTCCCTAAGGAGAAACACTAGGTCGAATAAAACCTTTCTCAAGAAGTTCTTGCAATTGAGACTTCAATTCTCTTAATTTTGCTGGATCCATTCTATAAGGAGTGATGGAAATAGGGTTAGATCCAGGAATAAGCTCGATTGGAAATTCAACCTCTCTTTCCGGGGGCAATCCAGGAAGGTTTTCTGGAAAGACTTCTAGAAAATAACATACAACAACTATGTACTTTATACAAGGACTCTCCAACTGTGTATCTACTACGTGAGCATGGTATGCCCCACAACCATGACACAACAACTTTCTTGACAAAGCCGCAAAAATAATACTAGATGTCAAAGATCTTTCACCTTGTATGATGATATGTGAACATGTAGGATCTTTAAAAGTCACAAGCTTTGACCTACAATCTATGACTGCATGATATTTATAAAGCCAGTCCATCCCGATAATAACATCAAAATTCTTGAAGGGAATTTCAATCAAATCACCATGGAAGACTAGATTTTGAATCACGAAGGGACAATCATAATAAATTCGATTACACACAACCTGATAACCCAATGGGCTTTCAACCAGCACATCATAATTAAGTCTCATGGATTTCACATATTCAGGAAGGACAAGTGATGAACAAATATGGGAATGTGTAGAACAAGGATCAAACAATGTAAACACACATAAGCCAAACAAAACAATGTAAACACACACAAGCCAAATAAGTGAAATTTACCGAAAACCACGTCTTGTCCATCTTGATCATCCATCTGCCTCATAGTATAAGCGTGTGTAGTACCCCTTTGTCCACTATCTTGATTAGCTCCACTTGCACCTGCTGCTTGGGTGTTTCTAGGCCTCGCACCTTTATTAGTTTGAGGAGTATTAACAGAAGGCTTATGAACCGAACCTTCAGTTTTCAAGGAAGAAGCATTATTAGGATTAGGACAGTCCTTCACTTTATGATCAAAGCTCCCACAATTAAAACATGCACCAGAGGCCCTCCTGCAAGTACCAAAATGATTCTTTCCACATTGCGGACAAGTGGGAACGCGAGGCTTGCCTTGCTCATAATTTGGAGTGCTAGCTTTAGAAAAATCTGGTTTGTTTTGCTTTTGTTGAGCTGGCCTATTATCACTAGTAGCCTTAGAATTATCAAACCTTCCCCTTTTTGATGGACCTCCAAAATCTTGTCTAGGCTTTCATATTCTGTTTTCATTTCTACTAGCTTCTTCTTTATCAAGTAGTTCCCAAGTAAAAGCAGCAGACACTAACTTGCAAAAGTTCTCATGTTGCAAGATCGCCACATTCTTCCTAATGGAATCATTTAAACCATCTTCAAATTTCCTGCACTTGTCTTTTTTCTTCTTTAATAATACCTTCAGCATAACGAGAGAGCCTTAGAAACCTTTGTTCATATTCAGCAATAGACATGCCTAGCGGCCTTAGATTCATAAACTCTTTTTTCTTTGCATCACAATAAGCAGGTGGTACATACTTCATACGAAATTCCTTAACAAAATCATCCCAAGTAAGAAGAGGAGGTTTTACCTTGGCATTCGGAACACTTACCCACCAATCATAAGCATACTTTTGTAATAGTGAAATAATATCCTTAAATTTCGCAACATTTGAACACTCCAGTTGGTCAAACACCCTCTCCATGCGATCTAGCCATTGTTCATCATCAGTAGGATCACCAGTGCCTTCAAACTCCACTACACCCATTTTCCTCATTTTCTCAAAGTTAATCCTATTGGGATTATGCATCGATTCATCCATGTGGTTGAAGAATTCAGCCATTTGTTGAAAAGGAGGATTCATGGATTGAGTACCATGACTAATATGAGGATGCGAACCAGCTCTTACACGTTGATGGTTTCCCACTTCAGACCCGCTAGTGTGGGGAACATGTTCATTTGATATATGTTCTCCAACCCCTTCCAGTGCATGAGGTTGAGAAACAGAGGCACCCGAATCTTCACGAGCAACTTCGATAGGTCGGTTAGAAGAAGTCGCCATAACTTAATTCCTTCAAAAGGGAAGATCTCACTTTATTAAGGACATGTACATGATGTATGTGCACTCTACATGCAATAAAGATATGGAAAATCATGTAAGTAGACATGAACTCTAAATAGAACTTTTTTGAAAGCAACTAACTATACAAGTAACTCACAACAAAAAAATCCTAGAACCACAAACCTAGGATCAGGTACCAACATTTGTAGCGCCCCCTTTCGAGAGATACTACAACTTGACAAGAAACCTAATTTAATACTTGCGACATTTAAAAGAGATTAACGAAGGTATACTTATTTTTTTTCTATCTAGTTGAGGGCAGGTTCATTATGAATAATTTAGTTAAGGATGTGCATCTTGTCCGCTTTAAATATTTAATTCATGTGAAAATGTATATGGCACGAAATTTTAACTAACAACAAAAAAAACCCTCCAAATATATGTTAAGTAAAACCGACAAACTTTTCATGCATATACTACACCTAAGGATGAAATACCACCAACTTTCGAGTAACGAAATCAGCCGGTTCCTGCTTCACACAAACTTACAAAACATAAAGAAAATTAGTATTTTACAAGACATGGGTTTACACATCCCAAAAAAGATATAAACGTATAGCCGTACTTATATTACAACCCATGGTGACATGACTAAATCAGCCCTCAAAATTCCATGTAACTATACAATACATAGATCATGTACAAGTCCCAAGGTTATACAAAATATATGTATGCCTATATGCTAGTGTGATCTTCCTTTACGATTTTCAATATCTCCATCTTCAATGACCAACTTTAACCGTCCTCTCGAACATTCCATACGATAGAAACAAATATCGCTAATCATAAAGCTTAGTGGTGTAAAAACTATAGATCCGGTGCCCTTAGATTCACCAAGTCATCATTCTCAAGTCAAGGGTAGCATAATAGAAATATAATCAGTAAATCACGTAAACAATATACAAAGAGTATCATGTTTGATAATTAAAGCTCCAAATGTCAATAACGTTAATAGCACAATTTTCCAAGAGGTTCAATAACAAGATTCGCCCAATATATACATCATGTCTTCACACCAAGCACGAGCAGAAACAAGAAGGGTCGACGCCCTGTATCAAGAAGGGTCAAAGCCCAATAATCAAGAGAACAAAGAACCACATTAAAAATGGCTTTCTAGTTCGTACTTAAAATGGACAACTTTCATACTTAAGACGAACTAAAAATCCAGAGTCAAGATGGAAAATGATCCGAATCAAGAGGCATTCCAATAGTGACAAAGTCACATCCACAAGAAGGACAAAGTCCCAACTAGAATACCAAGTGATCAAACAATCTGTACAAGTGAGCGAGTTACACAAGAGTCTTTAACGCCTTAAACGACAACAACACAAATATGCAAAGTGACAAGAGGTAACCAACGTACCAATATAAACTTTCAGATATACCATCAAGTAATAACAGTACAAGTACCAGTTTATACACAAACCTCAACTCTTTAGCAAAGAGACAGTCCAACACGACTTCAAGAGTTCAAACCGTAGACAACCCAATGTATGAAGGTCCACAACTTGTTCACGAGCATATACAACCTTAAAAATACAATTAATAACCTATTTATCTTCTAGTATCTCAATAATGTCGAAGAAAAACAGGATAATCATCATAAGTAAGCCTATCCTGTACATTTACGACTAAGCTCCCAAAACAGTGATTCTGTCCAACAAAAGTACTTTATGTCGCAACTTAGTTTTGAAACAGGAAACAACAAAACTGGACTTTATATCCTTCATAAAAGTTGTAGGTACATCTCTTAAGCTTGCAAATAATTAAGAATAACCTCAAAATACGTTTTCTACAGAAAGATATAATCAACACACTAACAATTGATCAGACAGGATTTCTAATTCCAGTAGCTGGACAGAATACTTCCTATGTTGCGTCCCATATTTCGAATCTATAACAGCAAAATTAGAGTTCTCAATAAACATAAGAGTTGTATAACTACGAATTATATTTCCAAATCATATTTATTCATTGTAAACTAAGTTCTATAAGACAAGCTATGCTTAAAATACAAAAGACTACCCAGGTAAGAAATAAAGTTTTTCCCACCACTTACCTAAAGAAGTTATGTGTCGAATTCACCCAAAAGGAGTTAGTTTTTCTTTTGATTTTTGAAGAACAACTGTTTAGGTAATGTATAATGTTCTTAAACTTCAGTTGAAACAAAATCACAAGAGGAGGTTCCAAATATAGTCTATAGAGAGTGAAGTGATACCAAAATATTCAACTTATAAGAAATTCTAATTAGTCAATTTACGCAAATACCCCCATTCAATACCTTAAATTACGATAACAATTATGTTAGGCCCGTTTACAATTATCACAAAATTTCAAGTTCCCAAAATGAGTATAAAACACCTTACAGTAATAAAGCAATGGTTTTTACTTGTAAATCAGGTTCTAGTATCTTAGGGGTGTTGCAATATTAATATTCATATTCAAGAATAACACCATAATAAAGCCATGCATAGTCAACATCACATATTTAGAGTCCATTTCATCAATATATCAAATTACCTCACTCATGACCCCAATCCAAGTCCACTAGTGAAATGTATACGTGAAGCCCCCATAACCGCACATAAACAAAGTAAACTAATAAAGAGATCATAAGCATGGTATTTTACCTCATACATCATCATAACAAGTGTAGTCAATATCATGCATAACAATTTAGACCAACATCATGCATATCAAGTGAAACCAACATCATACGAGACCAACATCATACATATCATTCATAACATGTATACATAAAGAACCCACCCTAGAAATCCCTTCAAGGTCCACTTTTGCAATGTATAGGTAAAGTCTCACACCATTACCTACACTAAGTAACACCTCTTAAGTATTCCTAATTACTGTTCATCTTCTTACTTTCATTCATTCATTTTAACTTTTGGGAAACTTCGTCATAACTGACAAAGACCATGTGAGCTAACATGGAATCTGGTGTCATCCCCTCACACCGAAAGGAGGGTGTCCTACTTGCCAAGGTAAGACATATACATTCATATACTATCTAGGTGGATCCACTTTCTAAGGTTCCTATGGGGCACATAGTTAAGGAACTAGGAGGTTGTTACTAGAAACCCTCTTTATGCTAATTAGCATTGTAGTTTCCACCTCATGAGATAACATAGTGTGAACCTCTCTTCCTTTGTGAAGGAGCACCTCTCATTGTCAAGTTCACTCGGTGCTAAGCTACATTACCTTTTTGAAGTATCTTTAAGTATTTCTTAACATTAATAACATAGGTCTTAGGAGTTTAACCCCTCATATAACATGTTCATAGCTCATAGGTTTTAGGATGAGAAAACCCTTTCATCACAAACCCAACATCATGTGAGATCATTACTTCATAACATAGTCTTAAGATGTATATGGGAATTACCTTTAATCTATCACATTATCACTATATCATCCCTCAAACATAACATTCATAACATTATCATACATTCATAACTTCATCATTCATACTTAAATTAACCAACATTACCAAATATAAGCCAACAACACTACAATAGCATGTTCATGACCTTGAAGATCTTACCAATGACCTCCAAGAAACCCATTGAAGACTTCATCCCAAATCAATGATATTTACCCATCAAATCAATTATCATCATCATACAATAGTCAATTATGCAAGAACATACTCAATCACATCACCTCTAATCATCAATCAACATAATTCAAGAGTTAGGGTTAAGAGAACAGAGACATTCATGGGTCTGTAAGAATAAGTTCAAAAACCTAAGGTTATGCATAAATTCATTCATAAACAATCTTAATCCATGATTATTAATCAAATCTAGACCAATGAAGTCATGTTTAAAGGTGACTCACGAAATTGAGTGAAATCTAGAAATATGGAAGAACATTGAAAATTCAATTTGAAGGATCCTCCTAGGAAAGGAGTCCCAAGAGTGAAGAGTTCCCGTACCTTATCAATCCTTCAGTATTAATGGATAAAAGACTTGTTCTTGAGCCCTACTTAATGCTTTGACCTTCTTCTTCTATGGAGTCTTTGTGTAGATACAAAATTTTAGAGAGAGGTTAGAACAATTGTATTTTAAATTTGGGGATTTGTTTTGGCGTGGGAATGAGTATAAAATGACTTAAATTCAATCTATATTAAGCCACTAAAATACCCAAAACACTCATCACTTGGTTTGACCTTAATAAAAAAGTCTAACTAGACTTTTCATTGAATTTAGATTTCTTCAAAATCTGAAGGTGGGTCCGCGACGCGCCACCATGCCCCATTCATTTTTTGAAACATTTCTTTGAGACAGAAGACCTTGTGTCATCTCCACAACGCGACCTATAATTTCCAGAAATCAGAACCAAGCGCGCGATGCTCGGCCACTACCAAATTTCATCCGTCGGAATTTCTTCTTCATTGTTTTCATCTCTAAACTCTCCAAACTTCCACGACTCTTTACCCAAACACTTAGGACAGTAATTACCTCTTTTTATGTCAAAATTCATTAGGTTTGCCTCTAGATTAGGTCATTGAACTTTCCGGGGTATAACAATATCCTCCCTTGGGGAACATTCGTCCTCGAATGACACTTCAAACATTTTTTTTGGAATTACGACAAAAGACTAGTAACCCAAACAACACAAGGTATATAATGATAATTCAATACAAGTAGGAAACATGAACTCCACTTTCAAACACAACAATGCGTCATTATGAAGTAGAACTATAACAACTACCAATTATGCACACATTTCATCATTTCACATTTGGCAAGGAGGAATTTCCTTATCCTTCTCATATGGCTCAACATATTCAACAAGAAGCCAATACATTATTTCATCACTTCACACTTGGGCAATTTACAGAAAGAATATCACATAACTCAACTATACCAACCATATAATCAAGCTCCATCAAATATGAAGAACATATAATTTAAGACACATACGAAAAATGAATTTTCACAAGAAAATGCATAGTTAAAGGAAATCATGGAAGTTCAAATACATTTATAATCCTTCATAAAAAAAAATTAGGAGCTATTACTAACCTCAACCTTGACTAGAAGAGGAGGGAAAAAGATGAGAGTATCGGGACATCATACCGGCTTCGGCCTCCCAAGTATCATTTTCCACAAGATGATTCTTCCAAAGACCTTTACAAAAGCTACTTCCTTATTCCTCCACTTCTTCACTTGTGGTCTAAGATCTCAACCTGGACCTCTTCATAGGAAAGTTTAGCATCAACTTCTAAGCCTTCTAGAGGAAGGATAGACACAGGATCGCCTATGCACTTTTTGAGCATAGATACATGGAACATCGAATGCACCGGAGCCAATTCAATAGGTAATTTCAACTCATAGGCAACACTCTCGATAATTTTCAAAACCTCATATGACCCCACATACGGGGGACTAAGTTTTCCTTTTTTCCCAAACCTCATCATCCCTTTCATGGATGGTATTTTCAAATAGACCAAGTCCCCTTCCATAAACTCAAGGTCCCTCTTTCTATTGTCGGCATAAGATTTTTGTCGACTTTGGGCTGTCTTCAATCTATCCCTTATGAGTCAAACTTATTCCACAACCTTAAAAATTACTTCGGTACCAATTAGAGCAAACACCTACCTCAAACCACCCAAGCATAGATCTACATCTCCTCCCATAAAGGGCCTCAAAGGATTCCATAACGATACTTGAGTGATAGCTATTATTGTGGGAAAATTCAATCAATGGTAGATGCTCATCTCAATTACTCTCGAAGTCAATGACACATGCCCTTAACATATCTTCTAAGGTTTGGATGGTTCATTCCGCCAAACCATCCATTTGTGGATGAAATGTGGTACTAAGTTTCACCTTGGTACCAAGCCCACTTTGAAATGATTTCCAAATTGAGAAACAAATTGAGTACCCCTATCCGAATTGATAGACAAGGGAACTCCATGAATTCTCACAATCTCCTTAAGATACAACTTAGCATATTCTTCAGCCGAATAAGTAGCTTTGACTGGAATAAAATGGGATGATTTGATCAACCTATCAAGAATAACCCAAATCGATTCATTTTTCCTACGCGTACAAGGCAAACCCACAACAAAATCCATATTGAAATCTTCCCACTTCTAAGTGGGGATAACTATATCTTGAGTCAAGCCTCTCGTTCTTTGATGCTTGTCCTTGACTTAATGACAATTTGGACATTTGTCCATAAAATCGTCTATATCCCTCTTCAAACCATTCAACCAATAGATCTCTTGTAGATCACGATGCATTTTAGTGGCACCCGTATGACATGGAATATCGATAACCATGAGCCTCTTTGAAAATTCGTCTTCTTAAGTCATCAAATCCGGAACCTACCTTGATACCTAAGTAACCCATCCCCCCATTGGGAGAATGACTCATTAGATTATTAAGAACGGATTCCTTCAACTTCATCAATAAAGGATCAATGTGTTGCTTAGATTTTACCTCAAACACTAAAGATGATTTAGAGTTATGACGAACTATGAAACCCCTTTTTGGATAATCTTCGAACACCCAACCGGGCCAAACTATGCACATCTTTTACTAATTCCTTCTTACTATCAACAACATGGGCCACACTACCCATAGACATTCGACTCAAAGCATCCCCAACCATATTGGCTTTTACGGGGTGGTAAAGGACACTCATATTATATTTTTTCAAAAGTTCTAACCATCTTTTTTGTCATAGGTTTAACTCCTTTTGGGTGAACACATATTAGAGACTTTTGTGATCGGTGAACACATATACATGCACTCCATATAGATATTGTCTCCATATTTAAAGAAAACAATACAACCGCTAATTCAAGATCATGGGTCGGATAGTTCTTCTCATGTACCTTGAGTTGCCTAGAGGCATATGCTATCACCTTACCATGTTGCATGAGGACACAACCCAAACCCACTTGAGAAGCGTCACAATACATGACAAACCCTTTGGTACCCTCCGATAAGGTCAACACCGAAGCGGAGGTACGCTTATCCTTCAATTTTGGAAGCCTTTCTCACAAGCTTTTGTTTATTCATAGTTAACTTTCTTTTGGGTTAGGGTAGTCAATGGAGAAGCGATAAATGCAAATCCATCAACAAATCTTCTATAATACTAGGTTAAACCCAAGAAACTTCGAATATCGGTGAGAGTTAGAGGTCTAGGCCAATTCTTAACCGCCTCCATCTTCTTCGGATCAACCTCAATACCCACACTAAATACAATGTGCCTAAGAAAAGCCACCGATCTTTGCCAAAATACGCACTTACTATATTTAGCAAAGAGTTGATGCTCCTTAAGGACTTGCAATACTATCCTCAAATGACCCATGTGTTCACTCTCACTCTTGGAATATACAAAGATATTATCAACAAAGACAATTACAAATAGATCAAGATAATTCTGGAACACCCTATTCATAGGGTCCATGAAAGCCTTCCGGGCATTAGTTAGACCGAAAGACATGACTAGGAACTCATAATGACCATACGTTGTTCGGAAAGCTATTTTAGGAATGTCAACTCCTCTAACTCTAAGTTGGTGATACCCCGACCTCAAATGAATCTTCGAAAAGTAACTTACCCCTTGGAGTTGGTCAAACAAATCATCAAGTTTAGGGAGAGGATACTTATTCTTATTGACCTTGTTTAGTTGTCGGTAGTCAATACACATTCTAAGACACATATCTTTCTTTTTCACAAATAACACTAGAGCGCCCAATGGAGATATAGTTGTATAAAACCCTTGTCTAGCAAATCTTTGAGTTGACCTTTT
>JABWTJ010000932.1:142744-208903 GCA_016801875.1 Solanum sitiens | reverse complement strand
TCACCGACTCCCCAGGTAGTGCTAAAAAGTTGTTCACTCTATTTTTATGGTTAAGCTTCTTGGACACGAGGTAGTACCATGCTAGGAACACATACCTCAACTGATCCCAAGTTTAGATATAATTATAGGGCAACTCAGTAAACCATATCGCGGCCTCTGCCGTCAGTGATAGAAGGAACACTCTTAACCCGATGACTTTCATGTCTAAGTCTGGCCTCCTACACAACTCATGCACACCGACCTTAGTTTGTCTATGTGAGCATGTGGATCCTCAGATGCAAGCCCTGAAAACAAACCCCTCGCGGTGAGCATCTGCATCAAACTACTAGTTACCACGAACGTGTGACCATGCGGTAAAAGAGGTAGGACAAGAGTCCCATCAGAATCAGTGATATTGATGTTTCCCCTATAGAACTCTTGAAAGCATGGGACGGGAGGTTGCATCCTCAAAGCATCATCAAGTGGATTTTCCACAACCATTTAATTGTGAGCATCAACCGGTGGTGGAGGCTGACGGTTGATCCCATCACCTAGATTAGTTGGGTTCTGCTGATTATTTATTCTTCTAAGTGTTCGATTAAGTTTAGGATTGAACAGAAGTGTAGGTTCTCCTCGGCTTCGTGTACTTGGCATATACTAGAGCTAGACCTGAGAGAAACAAAAACAAAAGAAAAAAAAATTAGGAAATTGTTAACTAAAATTCAGTAATGTTATTAAAGTTAATCTAAAAGCCACATTCTCCGGCATCAGCTCCAAAATTTGATACGCTCAAATTATACCTCCCTAAAGAAGTATAAGCGGTCGTATCAAGTAAAGAACCCAACTATTAGGTTAGGGTCGACTCCATGAGGAAAATGGTTTAGACTTAACTTCAATGTACGAGTGCTTCTATTTAGTCAAGTCCTTTTCAAAAATAGGTAATTAAAGGTGGGGGGTTTGTGAAACAAAAGTCTTGTAATATTTCCAAGTAAAACAAGTAATGGGAGTAAATCTTTGGTGTTTATCAAGTTGTGAGCAACACTAGGGTGTAAGTGTTCCCCATAGGTTCATAACACCGTATTCCTAGCTATACCAATTCTTCCCTAGTGTTTTGAATGCAATTTGATAAGTTAGGTATCTCTAAATCCTTGGCTCGGCATTTAGAGAATTTCACCCGTACCTTGGTCCGGCTACGTGTGTCTAAGTTACTAACCCTTACCTTTACTTCATATTAAGCATCGTATTCGGTGTATGGCTTAATTATTACTTCACACCAATCGAGACTAGCATATTAGATAGTATCCCACTAAATCTATGTTGATAATTCTTTTCCTATTAACTACCTCCTTGGTCAGGCAAGTAGCAATAAGGCGAGTTCTAACGCGTTCACTTGTTAAAAAGACTTCTAAGCAAAAGAATTATCAATGAATGCAATAACCTATTTGAGAATTGTTAATAAGCTGGGTTTACTTTGTTAATCACCCATGGTTTCCACAACCCTAGTTGTGGATTTAGTTACCCATGCATAGAAGAACACAATTCATATTTGATAAACAATAAATCATGAACTTACTTTTGCAAATTCTAAGAAAATCTAGAAATTCAACTTCAAACAACAAGAAATCCTTGAAAACCAAATCCAGACATTTGAATTAATGCCAAAGTTGCAAAAACCAATCTCATAAAACAAACTAAGAATAGTAATAATAGAATCTCACCCCAAAAACGAGGTTTTACACCCTATTTATAAAAAACATTATAAAAGGAATTCAAATAAGGAAAGTTGTCCAAAAACGCGGCTTCAACCGACGACCCCCACAGACGGTCCGTCGATGAAACGATGGATCGTCGACTGCCTCCGTAAGTCTATACTTAGCTTCTTTTTTCTCATCCTTCAATTGACATCTTCTCTGATTGAATCGACGGACCAACAACACGGTCCGTCGATGTGTCTACAGTCGGTTGATACCTTCCGTCGTTGCATACTTAGACTTTCTTCAACTTCGGTTACTTGGACTTTCTCTGATCTCATCAACGATTATCCTTTTGTAGCCCTACACTTGGTTAGATTTCCTCGAGTTCCTCCTGATGCCTAAACTTTCAGTCAACGGTCATCATCTACGGTCAGTCGATGGGACAACGGTCCGTCGATGTCCTTTGTGGGTCACCTCTGCACAAAATCTCAATTGCCTTCTGCATTTAGGTTTTGGACACCTTTCGTGCAAAACAAAGATTAAAACATGTTAAAATTACTACAAAAAGGCTCTAGACACACACCAATCTTAAGAAAAAAGCATTGGAAGTACCGTGAAACCACGGTACATCAATGAGAGATTAAACTACCCCTAAGGAAAATGGGAAAGCGGTCAACCAAGCTCCTCATGATGGTTCGGATCCCAATACTCCAAAGAGGAATCGTTTTTATGTTCTTGGAGCTAAAGAAGCGACTAGTCCAGAGTGAAGGCCCCGATAAGTCATAATTTCTTTTGGTTGTTATTTTTATGTTATGATATGAGTTTATATGGTCTTGTCTATTATGTTGTCATGCCTTCATGATTAGATTGCTTGAAAGATGAATTCTTGAATTTTGAGCTGCTTCACTGTAAGGAATTTCAAAATGTGATTTCATTGCTTTTTCATGAATTATGGTCTCAATATGTGTACAAATGATGTGTAAGAGCATGACTAATGTTGGATAAGGTAGTTCCTCCATAAATGATGAAATGAGTATGTTGTTTAAATTGTCGAACTTGTTCCAACTTACTTATGTTGCTTTATGATGTGAAGTTGGTGCGCCTTGTGAGTTTGTGCATTGAGTATGAATGTCTTGAACTTTATGTAATGTGTTATATTCTGCTAGTCGAGTCCTTGATGCCGTTTAAAATATTTAAGTGTCATTCGAGGACGAATATTCACAAGTGGGGGAGAATTGTTATGACCTAAAAATGGAATAGGTCAAACTAGAGCTTAGTATGTGTTCCATAAGTTAATAATGTATTAAAATTGTATATGTTAGCATTAGAAGTCAGTTTGTAAAGTTTGGGAGCGTTTGGAAGTCAAACGCCCAAGACGTCCGAAAACTAGTCAAAGTTGAACTAGTGTGTCGTAGTGTTTTGTAGTGAAGTTTGGGGGATGGTTTGAGAGTGAAATAAAGTTTAAATGGTTCCAATGCGTAGAGTGACATGTAAAGGGTCGAAACGTCTGAGAACGAAGCCCCTGGGGACCACTCTAAGGGTCCCCGAGGTGGACCCAAACATTGGACAAGAAGCTGCCCAAGGCAGCGTGCAGGGGCAGAATCTGTAGTCCACCTCGCGAAGCGCTAGGTACACGAGGTCCACTGCCCCAGATTTGACCGCGATGTTTTTATGTCAAATTTCAAGTTGGAAAAGGTTCCAAATAGTGTAGGGGTCTTTTCGGAACTTTGGTGAGCATTTGTAGACTGATTTAGGTCCATTTAAACCTCATTTCACCCACCAATTCAAATCCTAAAGATCAAATCAAAAATCTATTCAAAACTCTTTCTCCAAAACCTCCATTGAAGAAGCTTCAAGTTCCAAGGAAGAGGACCAAGTTCCTCACGGTTTCTTCACCAAATTCGTGGGTTTCTTCATATCAAGGTATGGTAGTCATCCTTGAACCTTCTTTCATTCAAGGAGCCACTTCAAAGAGATTTCAAAAAAAAGATTTCAACTTCAAACTTCTTTATTCCTTGACTCTTAGTATGTGTCTTTGCATGAAAATGTTTTAATGATTAAAATGTGTTTTTCTTAGTATTAAATGATAATTTTAATGTCAAAACCCCAATGGAATCATGTCTATCCTTTTTATCAATTTTTAGCTTATGAAATGGGTTTAGTGAGCATGATTAAATAATGTTAAAGTCCTTGTTTCTTGGTGGTTTATTGAGTTTTTGCTACTTCCCTAAGGGCTATTTTATGATGGATTATTGGATAAATTTTTAATAGGTGGTAAAGGATTGGATGAAGGGTAAGTTATTCTATCTTGGCTAAATTATGTTGAAGTAACTCTTGAGTGGTATGGTCCACCTTTGATAGCGGTGTTTACTTGAAATACAGGAAGTTATATGAGTATTGTGAGAATGGCGTTGAAGGCATGATACGTGAAGTGAAGTGATAACTTTAATATGTATATGTATGGTATGTGTTGGAATATTTATATGAGTATCTTGAAGGGTGTATGTCTAAATTAAGTATATATTTGATATGTCAAGTATGATAATGTGTGAAATGTGATAAATGTGAGTTGAGAATGTCTAGTAGTCAATGTTATGAACAGTGGTCATTATGTGAAAGGTGTGCTCCCATGCGCTCACACACACACTTGAATGCATGAATGATGTCAATGAATGAAAATATGGGATTGTAGGGTGGACACTCTTCGTGAGTGGAGATTAATTGTCTAGACCATCCCTACTATTCCTAAGTATTAAAAAGGGGGATTTTGGGGTGAACACTTTTCGTGAGTAGAGATAAAGTGTTTAGTAGCAATCTCACTATTCCCAATGAGCTTTTCAAGATAAGCTGGAGGTTGGATACTCTTCATGAGTTGAGATGGGGTGTTCAATAGTTATCTCCTAACCTATAGTCAATGAATATTAAAGACTCAGTGGGGGAGTTATGCTTAGCTCTGAGAGGATTTGAAGAAGGGGTAGGTACACTTCGTGAGTAGAGATGTTGTATCCAATGTACCTCTTGAGATGGGTGCTCCTTGTTAGTAGAGAGTGAGTTACTTAGTAGTAATCTCGTTATCCCTTAACTATGCTCCCACGAAGGTGTATCTATTGGAGAACCAATGTAAAGGCTAAAGAGTATGACCCTGCCTTTGGCAAGTAGGGATCTCTCATCCGATAAGGGTAGTACCAGGATTCCATGTCAAGCTCTGATGGTCTATGTCGGTTAAATCTATCCCCCACAAAACAATGTAAAGAACTAAGTCTTCTTAAGGGTGTACTACTTAGGGTAGGTGGTGGAATGGAACACTACTTATCCATTGCACAAGTAGACATTTGGAAGGAGTCTTGGTGTGTCCTTATGTGAAATGTATGAATGGGTCATGATGTGATGTAAAAGAAAGTAATGTGACTTTATGTCTAATATTAAGAAAGCATGTTAAAGTTATGTCTTGTATGATTAAATTTATGAATGATGAATGTAGTGTATCGAATCTCATGGAATCCTCATGGATCACATAGTGGGGGTAGTAGTATGGGATGCTGCTCTCACATGTCACTTTATGTGACTTGAAAGTCCACTTGAGAGGGGTACTTATGTGAAGTTCTTAAATGCAAGTATGTTTCTCTAGTTTCTTTAGTATTGAGTGTTGATTTGTTAAATTTAATGAAATATGCCTGTCCTTAAGTAGTCTTAAGGATCTATTTACTAAGTATTGGGTAGGTTGTATGGAAAATCTCCTTATGTCTTACCTCAGGCACCTTAGGACAACTTAGGATAGGAATAGTTCATGTGATATTTTGGGTTCACTGTAAGTACGTTCTTATGTTAAGAAAAACGGAAGTTCCACCTTATGTATTAAATGATGATCATATGATGTCTTCTAACTTAATTCATAAAGGGCTTTAGAAAAATAGCATGACATGTATGCTTCTTCTAAATTTTCCCTTTTTGCATGATTTTGCATATGCAATACTAAGTACATGTTTGTACTAACCCCATACTTTTCTATACTTTATAAGTATATGTTGGAGCCGAGTTGAAGAGTAGAAGGAAAGCTTGGGAATCAACTCCCTCAAGACTAAGTATGTCCTCATATATTCGAGGGCTTAGTCTTTGCTTCTTTAGTTTCTTTTTTTAAGTCTTGTTTAGAATTATTATGTATTTATTTCAATGTAAAGGACCCAATCCGTAAGATATTTATGTTGTGTATTTAGTTAGGTTGTGACGATGAGACTATCCTTAGTATTTATAAAAGATGTTTTCTTATTATTATCTATCGTGAAAAGTTTAAATTTCCGCACTACTTTTCATGTCTTATGTAATGAATGATAGTTAAGAGGCTTGTGCAAGACCTTCGAAAGGTCGAGCACTCCTTGTTCCAACTCAAGAGTACTCCTTTCTTCTAGGGTGTATTTGCGGGTCGTAACAGACTTGGTATACGAATCAGTTATGGGAAATAGTTTAGGATCCAAAGTCTCACAAGACACGTCTAGTAGAGCCTTGTTCATCGGTGTGAGTCGCGACACATCTATGGGATAGATGCTATAGGACGATAGAAGTTTCACTATCTTCACTACTCTAGTGTCGTGCCATTGAGTTGAGTTCTATAAGTTCCTTTTTCTCAACCTCTTATCATGTGTTTATATTACATGAATACGAGATGGACACCCACTAAAAGGGAGGAGGGAGAAGTAGCTAACGAGATAATTCCTCTCTGGAATGAGCAAGTTCCTATAGTTGACCAAGATGAGGTGAATGAAGAGGTTCCCCCTCCGGAACCTCAAGGACCTGAAGTGCCCCAAATGCCTCCAATACCCCAAGGTCCTCAAGCTCCCTATGTTAAAAGGGATATGACTAATGCGGATATAAGGGCTGCTCTTAGAGTTTTGACTCAACTCAACACGACTGAAGTTCAAGTCATCACTAATCATGTGGTTGCCCAAGCTAACCTAGAAGTTGGACCTCAACCCAATGCTAGTACTCCCGCTTCTAGAATCCGGGATTTCATGAGGATGAACCCTCCTACTTTCAGTGGCACTAAGGTGGATGAAGATACAAAAGGCTTCATATATGAGGTATTCAAAGTTGTGGATGCTATAGGTGTGACTCCTAGAGAGAAAAAAGAATTAGCCGCTTACCAACTAAAAGATGTGTCTCAAGTGTGGTTTGAGAAATGGAGGATGAGAGATCCTTAAGGGAAGGTCCGGTAGACTGGGAAGTGTTCAAAACGGCCTTTCTTGATAGGTTCTTCCCCATATAGTTGAGGGAGAGAAAGTCAGTGGAATTCATGAACCTTCGTCAAGGGGGAATGAGTGTGAAGGTGTCTTCTCAAAAGTTCACCCAACTTTCTAAGTATGCCCCAACTTTGGTAGCCAACTCTAGGGCTAGGATGAATAATTTCGTGATGGGGGTATCTAGTATGGTTGAAAAAGAATGGCGTACGACTATGCTCCATAATGATATGGATATCTCTAGGCTCATGGTGTATGCTCAACAAATTGAGGAATCCAAACTTAGGGAGATGACTAGGGATGGAAACAGGCCTAGATCGGATGAGTCAAGTCAACCTAAGGCTAAGAAGAGGTTCTTTAATGAAGACTCTTCCATGGGAAACAAAGATAGAGGTTCCAACAAAAATTCTCAATGAAGTGGTTATGCTTTTGAGAGGCCTAGGTGTACTAGTTGTGGGAAGCAACACTTGGGTAGGTGTCTTGCCGGTACAGATGGTTGTGTTGGATGTTTTAATAGGGGCCATAAGATGAGAGATTTCTCAGCCCTCAAGGGATAAGAGAAAGATGTCAACGAAGATCCTCATGATGGTCCATATCCCAATGCTCCAAAGAGGAATCATTTCTATGCTCTCGGAGCTAAAGAATCGACTAATCCGAAGTGAAGGCCCCGGTAAGTCATAATTCCTTTTGGTTATTATGTTTATGTTATGATATGAGTTTATATGGTCTTTTCTCTTATGTTGTCATGTCTTCAGGATTAGATTGCTTGAAAGATGAATTCTTGAATTTTGAGCATGCTTCACTGTAGGGAATTTCAAAATTTGATTTAATTGATTTTTCATGAATGATGGTCTCCATATGTGTAGAAAGGATGTGTAAGAGCATGACTAATGTTGGAGAAGGTAGTTCCTCCATAAATGATGAAATAAGTATATGGTTTGAATTGTGGAAATTGTTCCAACTTGCATATGTTGCTTAATGATGTGAAGTTGGTGCTCCTTGTGAGTGAGTGCATTGAGAATGAATGTCTTGAACTTTATGTAATGTGTTATATTCTACTATTCGAGTCCTTGATGTCTTTTAAAATATTTAAGTGTCATTCGAGGACAAATGTTCCCAAGTGGGGGAGTATTGTTACGCCCTAAAAATGGAATAGATCAAACTAGATCTTCGCATGTGTTCCATAAGTTAATCATGTATTAAAATAGTATATTTTAGTATTAGAAGTCAGTTCGTAAAGTTTGGGACCTTTTGGAAGTCAAACACCCAAGACGTCCGAAAACTAGTCGAAGTTGAACTAGTGTGTCATAGTGTTTTGTAGTGAAGTTTTGGGGGATAATTTGATAGTGAATTTGAGTTTCAATGGTTCCTATACGTATAGAGACATTTAAAGGGTCAAAACGTCCGAGAACGACACCTCGGGGACCACCCTAATGGTCCCCGAGAAGGACCCAAACATTGGACAAGAAGCTCCCCAAGGCAGCGTGCAGGGGCAGAATCGGAAGTCCACCTCACGACGCACCAGAGACACGAGGTCCACTACCTCAGAAATTTTGAGAGGCAAAATCTGGTGCTTGCCTCGCGACGCACAGCCAAGTCCCAATTTTGGCCGCGACGTTTTTTTAGTAGAAATTCAAGTTTGAAAATGTTCCAAATAGTGTAGGGGTCTTTTGGGAACTTTGGGGATCATTCGTGGACTGATTTAGGTCATTTTAAACCTCATTTCACCCACCAATTCAAAACCTAAATATCAAATCATAAATCTCTTCAAAATTCATTCTCCAAAAACCTCCATTGAAGAAGCTTCAAGCTCCAAGGAAGAGGAACAAGTTCTTCACGTTTTCTTCACTAAATTCGAGGGTTTCTTAATATTAAGTTATGGTAGTCATACTTGAACCTTCTTTAATTGAAGGAGCCACTTCAAAAAGATTTCAAAAAAAAAGGATTTCAACTTCAAACTTCTTTATTCCTTGACTCTAAGTATGGATCTTTGCATGAAAATGTTTTAATGATTAAAATGAGTTGTTCTTAGTATAAATGATTATTTTAATGTCAAAACCCCAATGCAATCATGTCTATCCTTTTTATAAGTTTTTAGCTTATGAAACGGGTTTAATAAGCATGATTAGACAATGTTAAAGTCATTCTTTCTTGGTGGTTTTATTGAATTTTAGCTACTGCCCTAAGGGCTATTTTATGATGGATTATTGGATAAATTTTGAATAGGTGGTAAAGGTTTTAATGAAGGGTAAGTTATTCTAGCTTGTCTAAGTTATGTTGAAGTAACTCTTGAGTGGTATGGTCCACTTTTGGTGGTGGTGTTTACTTGAAATATACGAAGTTATATGTGTATTGTGAGAATGGCCTTGACGGCATGATATGTGAAGTGAAGTGATAATTTTTATGATATTTATGTCGTGTCTTTAAGTTAGCTTGTGACAATGAGACTATCCTTAGTATTTATAAAAGATGTTTTCCTTATTATTATCTATCGTGAAAATTTTAAATTTCCGCACTACTTTTCATCTCTTATGTAATTAATGATAGCTAAAAGGCTTGTGCAAGACCTTCAAAAGGTCGAGCAGGCCTTGTTCCGACTCAAGAGTATTCCTTTCTTCTAGGGTGTACTTGCGGGTTGTAACACATCAATTGAGAAGACTTGTAGCATACCGGTCACCACATCGGGAGAACTCTCTTGTTCTCCTCTAGAGCGAAGTGCATAAAAGCGAATCTTCTTTGGAGCATCCACATTAGAACCACTAGCTTGAGCTTGCCCACTTCCATTGTCTTGTCCCTTCAAATTAGGGCAATCCCTAACCTTGTGGCCACTTTTTCCACACCCAAAGCAATTTTTCATCCCAACAAGGCAATCACCATAATGTTTCTTGCCACACTTTCCACAAGTTGGATTTTTAGTTGGTGAACTAGTAAATCTTCCCTTTTTGAGACTTAGGGTTAGACACCCTATCATCATGAGCCTAAGGGATTTTTAAGGAACTTGATTGGAGAACCTCTTTTTGAATCTAAGATTGTCTTTAATTTCCAACCTCCCCTTTAAATCACCACCATCATAATACTTGATCCTCTTGGCCTATCTATTCTTTCTCCTTAGCCTAGTTTCTTCCACTTGTTGAGCATGAACCATGAAAAGACAGATATTCATAGTATCATAAAGCATAGTCGAACGACATTCTTCTACCAAGTCTTCGGACACTCCGTAAGAAAATGACTCATTTCATCCCTTGGGTTGGACACCAAGGATGGAGCATACTTGGACAACTTAGTAAATTTCAAGGAATAGTTAAGTACACTCATACCTCCTTGACGAAGGTTGATGAATTCTTCCACCTTAGCTTCCCTCAACTCTCTAGAAAAGAACCTATCAAGGAAAGCCTTCTTGAAGATCTCCCAAGTCGTTGGACCACCCCTTAGTGCATTATTATCTCTCCATGTTGTGTACCAAGTTTGGGCCACATCCTTGAGTTTATAGGCCGTCAACTCGGCTTCTCAATTTAGGTCACACCCATAGCATAGATAATCTTATAGACCTCATCGAGGAAATATTGAGGGTCCTCATTCGACCTCGACCCAAAGAACAAAGGTGGACTCATTCTAGTAAACTCTCTCAAATGAGAGGTCATGGTGTTAGCATGTTGATGTACTCGAGGTCCAACCTCTCTATTCACTTGGGTCGTCATAGCTTGGACTTGAGAAGTGACGGCATTAGCTTGAGAGGTCATGGCTTAGGCCAAATTGAGAAAGGCTGCCCTTATCCCTCCATCGGTCATCGGTTGATCACCCATAGCAACTTATTCAAGTGGAGGCACTTGGTTGTCTTGTGGAGGCACTTGGTTGTCATAAGCTACCACATTAGCCATTTCTTCCTTGTCCCTTCTAGCAGCTACTCTTACAGTATTCATACCTATAACCATGATACAAGGTTTATGTGAAAGAACATAATAAGAGTCTAGAGGCACGACATAGGAGTACAAGAAGATGAGAGTTTCCTAAGCATCACATAGTCTCTCATTCATAAGTGTGGCGTGCTTCACGATTATGAACAAGAATCTACATAGACGTGGTTTAATAAGACATCGACCGAAAGATGTTTAACCTCATGATCTGATACAAAGTTTGTAAGTTCCGGGGAGCACCCCATAGACCTAACCGGCGTCATCGTCTTCGGAGAGGACTAAGAATAGCCTCTTAGCATTCATCATTACATTCATAAATTAAAAAGTGCGGAAATGAAAACTTTTCATCTATCTCCACATCATGATATTTACTTAGACCTCTCGCTTAAACATAATATATTTAGAGAGAGTATACATAAACTCCTCTTGGAAGAAGATTATATAGTCTTCTAATTTTATGCCACATATATATAACATTCATAATATAGTCTTAATAAGGAAGTCTCATATTAAGACATCTAAACAGAATAGACCAACATGGGCAAAGACCTTACACAAATGTAGAAATGCCACTTAGGGCTTACAACAATATCTTAAAACAACATGAATGAAATGATTGTATTTATACTTTGACAATGTAACATAGGTAGAGTGATAGAAAAGGCATCATCCACGGAACATGAGGACATACACATACTTGGATAAATGATCCAATCCTTCCTTCAAAGTTGTCCCGAACCCTTCAATGACTGTAACCTAAAATGTTTGGAGAAAAGGGAGAAATGTGGTTAGCACATCACTTGTACTTAGTATGGAATCATATGCACATACAACATAGAAGTCATGCTAAAAAGGGACATTTTATAAAAGCATGCAGAGTTACTGTGAAAAGACCTATGCACAATAAAAGAACACATATAAGGAAAGAATCATATATTTATTAATGATACAATCATATTCAACTCAAGACCAACCTAGTTAAGTTAAGCCAAGTCAACATCTATATAGCATAATAAAACTCATAGTCAATGCAACTTTACCATCATAGTATAACAATAAAGCATATTCATAAGTATATAACATTACATCATAAGTAAATGCCCTTAACTATAACCCTTCACCAAATCTACTAGTGCAATGGTCAAATGAAGCCCCATAACCTCACTCAATCAAGAAAACTAGTCAAAGGATCATGAATAATGTCCAACTCCACATATCATCTTAACATAAGTATTCCTCCTCACATTAGAAACATAGACCATTAACATGAAGAATCAACATAAGCATAACATTCATTTCATAAGAACAAAACATATATGAATATCTTTCTAAGACTTCCCTCAAGGCTAACTAGTGCAATGTATATGTAGAGTCCCATACCCCTACCTAGACTAAGTCAAACCCCTTAGGTCATCCTAGTTAGAGTTCACTTTATTGCTTAGTTTTACTTTTGGAAACATCTTGCCTTAACCGACATAGACCACATGAGTTACTGTGGAATTCGGTGTCATGGAACCCTGCACCGAAAGAAGGTGGACTACTTGCCAAGGTAGTACCAAAACATGAACATAGCATCTATGTGGATCCACTAGATAGTATTCCTATGGGGGCAACATAGTTCAAGAACTAGGAGATGTGATTGGGACCCTATTTATGCAACATGAATTATAGTCTCCAATCTCATGAGTACAATAGTGATCCTACCTTCCCTATGTGGGAAGGGACACTCCTCACTACTAGTTCACTCGGTGCTAAGATAGAGTCCCTTTTGAAATGTCTTTCATTAATAATCATAACTTAGTTAGTTCGTAGGAGCCTAATCCTTATATAGTCAAAGTATTTCTCATTAGGAATAACATGAGAACATCCTTTCAATGCAATTCACACATGTGAGTTTAGCGCATTTACATCACCACATCTTAATAAGGCACATAAGCACTTCATCACCAACCTTATATAATTACATCCTAGCCAACAACTGACAAGCCATAAATCAAGACATTTCAATTCAACATCGTACCAACCATAATCAATCGTATCATAAGGTGTACTTCAATAGAACTTCATCACTAAACACAAGTAATTAGAATTAAAGTAAAGGTTTGAGATCACAAGACTTACCCCAATCTGCTTCACAATCCATCACCAAAGGTTTTACCATCAATCATCAAATTCAACCCAACAATGGGTGTAATATTATCAAAAAATAGTAATTAATACAATAATGAAGTCAATTGAATCAATACACATCAATTCAGTACTAGTTCATAACCTAGGGTTACGGACTTGGGTGAATTTCATGATGTATTCTACAAACTAGGTTACCTCATCAAGAACTAGCATAATTGAATCATACTACATCATCATCTTAGCATAATAATCGAAAGGAACCATAAACAATAAAATTTGGAAGATCAATTTCGTAATAGGAAGAAACCCATAAGATTTCATATTTTTTTAAAACCAATTTTTGAAGAACCCTTTGGGGAAAGGAATCCTAAACGTGAAAGGATCTCATACCTTGTTAATTGTTGAAGAATGATGGATAAAAGAACCCTCATTTATGCCCTAATTACCTTGACCTAGCCCTTCAATGGAGTTTTTCTTTTTGGGAGTGAGGAAGAAGAGAGAAGGAAGAGCAATTGTGTTTTGGAATTGTGGTAGTTAGGTTAGTTTAATTAGGCTTAGGTATTTATATAAGTCATTAACTAACTTAATTAGAACTCCCTTAACCCCTAACTAATTAAATAACTAACTAATAAATTAAATGAAGAAACTTATAACTCACCAGAAAATCGCAGGCTGACCAACGAGACCCTGACCAACAGGTCGTAGGTTAGTGACGGGCCTTTGGACCAACTATCCTACAGGTCCGTCGTTTTGGTAAGAGACTTGCCAATATGACCATTTTGCCAAAATGTATAAGTCTTCATCGACGGAGGCATCGACGCCACGTTGATTGACTTACACCTCGTCGATTGCTACTGTCTAAAGACAACTTTTAGCCAAATTAGAAGGGTCCTCCTCAAGGACCCTTTGGTTGGTCCTTGGGGAGTTGTACCTGGACATTTAGACCCTAAATTTACTATAATACATGTTAGACACTTTACCACCAAATCTCAACAAATTTCAACTCCTAAAGTGTCACGCCTCAAAACCTATTAAGACGGACAGGCACCCGATGCCCTAAAGGCCCGAGAGAACCAACCTGCAACCTGTTCTTACTGTGCATATACTATAACAATTGTGACAAGTTAACCTAGGATGCAGCGATACAAAACAACGTAAGTAGGTCCAAAAGTTATATACAAGACTTGGCCGTTGAGGCCACAACTCCTTAAGACACAACTGAACCATGTACATACGTCTACCAAGCCTCTAAAAGATAGAAGACTAGAGTAGGTCGGGACAGACCCCGCCTTACCCTTAACTACGATACAATACCAAACGAATTTAACAAAGACTTAATAAAGCTCCGAATCAACTTGGAGCTCACCAAAATTAGCAGAATTTTGAGTGCTCCTACTGAGGAGGTCTACTAGCTGGAGTACCTGAGCCTGCAGCATGAAATGCAGCGTCCTCAATACAGGACGTCAGTACGAAAAATGTACTGAATATGTAAGACAAATAGTATATGTAATACAAAGCTCAAATGAAATCAAGTAGCAACATAAGGGTGCATAGATTAGGAGAGAAGACCACCTTTGCTTACTCTTATGGGATCAAGTAAGCTACATTCTTTTCTTTACCTTGTTGTATGCTATAATCTTTGTTGGGCATGTGATACAAGTGACCAGCTGATCAGTGGTAGAAGAGGATGACCCATGCTAGGCGTATTAACCCCTGGGATGCGGTCCTCATAATTACACAACTTGGGATCGGCCCATGCTAGGCTTTTGCCCCTGAGCTGCCACCCTTCTATACCAATAGGGATCGGCCCATGCTAGGCTTTCGCCCCTGAGCTGCCACCCTTAATTATATAGATTCCTTCACTTAGATTCTTTAATCTTTGAGATTATTGTTAATCAGTTCATAACTCTTTTGAGATATTATTTTGGATAATCATAACACTTTTGAGATGTTGATTGGTGGTCATAATCATCTTGGAGATATGGAAATACAGAACAGTAATGGAATACATGAAAATAATACTTTGAGGCAGTAACAATGACATAAGGAGCTATGAAACATCAACACTTACTTTAAGACCTTAATGGCACAATTGACTTCAATTGGCTTAGGAGAGGGATTCATCAAACTTTGCTTTGCAAATACCATTTCTATAACAGCACAAGGGGAATAATGTCACAAGTATAGAGTAGTGAACATATAATGAAGTAGTTCTATGTACTTAGAATGGGAAAAGAAATATTGTTAGCTATTTGGAGATAGTACGCTGCCACTATGCTTCCTTTTCTAAAAATAGAACTTATGGGAAACACTTCATTGTTATTAATTGCAGGTGCCAGATTTCATGCCAAAAGGATATAGAATCGAATAGCCTTACATACCTTATTTTTCTGACCAATACTACTATCACGATTCAGCCTTCCTAATCTACAACATAAATCATGATTAAGCTAACGTCAGCAGCTAATCACAATAAGGTCCTCGAAAACAGTAGCTAAAATGTCACGCCTCAAAACCCATTAAGACGGACAGGCACCCGATGCCCTAAAGGCCCGAGAGAACCAACCTACAACCTGTTCTTACTGAGCATATACTATAACAATTGAGACAAGTTAACTTTGGATGCAGCGATACAAACCAACGTAAGTAGATTCAAAAGTTATATACAAGACTTGGCTGTTTAGGCCACAACTCCTTAATACACAACTGAACCATGTACATACGTCTACAAAGCCTCTAAAAGATAGAAGACTAGAGTAGGTCGGGACAGACCCCGCCTTACCCTTAACTACGATACAATACCAACCGAATTTACCAAGGACTTAATAAAGCTCCGAATCAACTTGGAGCTCACCAAAAGTAGCAGAATTTCGAGTGCTCCTACTGAGGAGGTCTACTAGCTGGAGTACCTGAGCCTGCAGCATGAAATGCAGCGTCCCCAATACGGGACGTCAGTACGAAAAATGTACTGAATATGTAAGGCAAAAAGTATATGTAATACAAGGCACAAATGAAATCAAGTAGCAACATATGAGTGCATAGATTAGGAGAGAAGACCACCTTTGCTTACTCTTGTGGAATCAAGTAAGCTACATTCTTTTCTTTACCTTCTTTGTATGTTATAATCTTTGTTGGGCATGTGATACAAGTGACCAGCTGATCAGTGGTAGAAGAGGATGACCCATGCTAGGCGTATTAACCCCTGGGATGCGGTCCTCATAATTACACAACTTGGGATCGGCCCATGCTAGGCTTTCGCCCCTGAGCTGCCACCCTTCTATACCAATAGGGATCGGCCCATGCTAGGCTTTCGCCCCTGAGCTGCCACCCTAATTATATAGATTTCTTCACTTAGATTCTTTAATCTTTGAGATTATTGTTAATCAGTTCATAACTCTTTTGAGATGTATTTTGGATAATCGTAACAACCCTTTGAGATGTTGATTTGGTGAATCATAATCATCTTGGAGCACGATGAAATTATGGAACAGTGTAGTGGAATGACAGAAACAATACTTTGAGGGCCCAGTAACAATGACATAAGGAGCTATGAAACATCAACACCTTACTTTAAGACCTTTATGGCAAAATTGACTTCAATTGGCTTAGGAGAAGGATTCATCAAACTTTCTTTTGCAAATACCATTCCTATAACAGCACAAGGGGAATTTACACAAGTATAGAGTAGTGAACATATAATGAAGTAGTTCCATGTACTTAAAATGGGGAAAGAAATATTGTTAGCTATTTGGAGATAGTACGCTGGCACCATGCTTCCTTTTCTAGAAATAGAACTTATGAGAATCACTTCATTGATATTAATTGCAGGTGGCAGATTTCATGCCAAAAGGATATAGAATCGAATAGCCTTACATACCTTATATTTATGACCAATACCACTATCACGATTCAGCCTTCCTTATTGGGTGCTAATCTACAACATAAGTCATGATTAAGCTAACATCAGCAGCTAATCACAATAAGGTTCTCCAAAACAGTAGCTAAAAATATTTGATGGAAATCAGGCCCATACAACCTTACATAAAATGGTGACCACCACACCCTTCCTCTACACATTAATACAACTTCAAACATCATTTCCAGAGATACCCAAACAGCCCTCAACAACAATATTCATAAGGCAGCCACTAACAATCTCAAATCTTTCAGCATAATAGGAGAATATTGACTCAAAGATTTATCACAATCCATGAATTCTTGATAAACATATACAAATTCTCCACTCCAAACATTATCAAAGAGAGGAAAACAAATGGGTTGAAGTCTTACCTTAATTCTGAAAATTTATCCTCTAAACTAGTACTTCAAGAATTCAAACTCTCCTTCAAACTCTTACTTGAAAAATTAGACAGCACTCAAGAACTCTAAGGTGTTTTAGGGCTGATAATTGAAGCCAAGAGAGACCAAGAAAGAACTTAGGAAATCTGAAATTTTTGCAAGTTCAAAATAGAGAATAAGACTTGATCCTTATCCTTTGAAAAAGGAGGTGTTATGGCCGACACTCTTGACCAATTTTGGGCCGTATAATGTCAAGTAGGTGCCCCACCTGCTTGTCCTTTTAACTTGGGCCCTTTTGGGCTTAATATTATTGGACCTTGGCTGTCCATTTTTCCTTTGTTCTTTTAATCAGCTTGGGACAGATTAGTGCAAGTAGGTGGTACACACTTGGCCCAATAACATTGTAAAACAAATCTTAGGAGGTCATGTACTTACTTAGTTTCACTTGGGCTTTATCCATAATGGCCAATTGGCAGATTTGGCTGTTGGACCTTCTTTCATTCACATTTTCTTTAATAGGTTTGGGCTTCAAATGAGCCCCTAAAAATAAGCCTAAATCTGGTCAATCAAACTTGGGCCCTTTAACTATAATATAGATCAAGTAGGTGATGCAGCTGCTAGCTCAATTACCACCTTACTATAATTACTTAAATACTTTCCATCGGAGTTAACTTGCAATACATATGCTAAAACGTGCAAGGCATTACATCACCTTCCAAGCTAGTTTAAACCAACACTAATCATGTAAGAAACATGATCCCTCACCTACACTATAAGTATATGTCAAGTATAACATGAATAGAACTACCACTTACAAAAATACAGGCCGTTACAATCATCTCCCGAGTTAATCCAATTTTTACTACCTGGATCATTGGTTTTATCTCGTTGTAAAGTATCTCAGCTGGTGCTACATAAAATCTAATAAAAAATAAATTTCCTTTGGTTATCTTTTTATATGTTAAAAAGGATTTGTAGATTTCTGGGATTCCACTTATCTCTTCTCCTGTATATGTATAAACTGTACTCAATAATCCATAATTATAACAGGTTTTAACTAGATTGGGGTTTGTCTTTGGTTGTGCAATCAGTTTATTGTAACCTTGTAGTTTTTGGGTTAAATAATCTTGGGTCTTTTCGGTAGTCGTTGTAGATCTAGGTTTAGAGTTTAAAAAGGTTAGTATTTGGAATATATTTTCAATATAAGTTTGGGAAATATGGTTATATATTTTCTTTTCTTTATGTAGGCTGGCTGCATATGTAGATATTTGTGGTGTTGGAGTATCTATTATTTGGATTTTTGGAATAAATGGTTTTGCAAATAGGCTATTTAGGTTTGTATTTCTTGGAGTAGTTTTTTCCATAGCTCCTGTGCTTGTACCTGCAACTGATAATTTGTTAATATTTTGAGTTTTTAGGTGTTTCTCAATGTCACCTTTTAACTCTGGCCTTTTATCGTCTACCTCACGACGTAGCTTCGCATTTTTAGAGTCATGCTGCTGACTATTACATGCTTTCTTCAATAGTTGTACTTCACTGTCAAGACTTTCCACTTTTTGACAAAGTGTAGTTATGGCAGCTAGTATTTTTTCTTGTATATTTGGGCTAGTTTCTTCTTGAGAGATAATCTGCAATAATATTTTTGTCAGTTTTTATCACTTCAATAGTAAATGTAAAGTTTAATATATTCAATACTAGTCTCCTTATTTCTTTTGTTGTAACTGAATCGTCTATCTTTTTTGTTATCCACCATTTTACCTGTGTATTATCTGTTCTTACAATAAATTTATTATAAACAATATATGGTTCAAATGCTAATAAACATTTATATAATGCAAATAATTCTTTTCTATTTATTTCCCATTTTATTTGTGCTTCTGTATAAGATCCTAAATAATATCTACAATGGTGTTCCATTTTTTCATTTTCATATTTATATTTTAAAACTCCTCCATAGCTATGATTGCTTGAATCTGTTTCAACTATATAAATAAATATTTTATTTTCATCAGGAAAATAAAGTTTTGGTAATTATTTACATAAGTTCTTAATATTTCTTATACGTTCTTTATCTTTTTTATCAAAATAATATTCAACATCTTTTTTAAGTTTTCGATGTAGTGGTTTTAAATATTCTGCTAATTTTGGTATATATTCTCTTACTTGGTTTACTAATCCTAAAAAGGATTGTAATTTCTTTTTTGTATCTATCTCTTCATCAAGATTAATTATTTTTTGTATTATGTGAATTTGTATTTTTATCCCATTTTTATCTATTTGTATTCCGAGGAATTCTATCTGTGATTTCATAATTTCTGCTTTCTTTTTACTTAGGCTTATGCCAGACTGTTTAATTATAGATATCAATTTTTCTAATAAATTAATATGCTCATCTTGTGTTCGTGAATATAATAATATATCATCTATATAAACTATGCAATTTTCTAATTGATTAAAATAGTTATCCATAAAATATTGATATCTACCTGGTGCATTTTTATATCCAAACGGTAAAACATTCCATTCATAGAAACCTTGTGGTACTGTGAATGCTGTTAATTGTTTTGATTTTTCTTCTAGTTTTAAATGATAAAATCCTGATTTACAATCAAATTTACTAAAATAGTTATATCCTTGTATCTGTCTTATTTTTAATATCTTATTTGGTATTGGATAATTATAAGTTTTAGTTTTAGCATTTAGATTACGATAATCTATAACCATTCTACTTTTACCTCTTTTTTGTTCACTATGTTTATTTACTATAAATGCTGGACTTGTATGTTTACTATTACTCTCTTGTATATAATTATTCTTTAATAGTTCATCTATATGCATTTTAAATTCATTTAAATCATCAAAATTATATTTTAATGGTTTTTGCGTTATTATACTATTTTCATCTATTAATTCAATTTTTACTTTTGTCTTATGCTTTTCCCATCCTTCTAATGGATTTTCGCTATATAAGAGTTCTAATTGTTCATTTATTATTTTAACCTTATCTATTGTAAATATGATAATTTCTAGTTGGTTTATTTGTTTTCTATTTATGTTTTCCATTTCTTGATTTATTTTTTCACTTCCTTTTATCCATTCTTTTGATTTTCTTTGCTTATTATTTACTCTTTTTGCTCCTATTTTATATCCACATGGTGTAGTAAACCACCAATGAGTTTTAGTTATAATATGAGGATATAGTTTATCTAAAAATGGCATTCCTAATAGCATATCTTTTGTTGTAAATTCAAAATTATACATTTCCTCTATTATTAAGATTTAATCCCATATTTGTATTTTTATATTTTTTGCTTTATATGTAATCATACTACTTTCATTGTTGAATCCTGTTACTACCATAGGTGTTTTTAATTTTTCCCATTTATCTTCTGGTAAACAATTATATTTACATATATTTGTCTCTGCTCCTGTATCTATCATAGGTGTATAATATCTATTGTGATATCCTTCTACAATAATTTTTGCAAGTATATATATCTTCATTACTCATTTTGTTCTTTTTATAATTATTTTCTTATTTTGACAATAATTTGTTCATCTTCTATTTTATATGGTTTAAATTGATCTATCCATTTTATTCCTAAAGTAATATTTTGATTTCCTTGGTAAATTTTAAATGGTACTAATAATAATAGTCCTCCTATAATTATTTCTTTTTCTACTATTTCTTCATTTATAGTTACAATTTCACTAGGTAATCCAGGGCATACATGTCCTGTTTTTATAATTTCTGTATCTAAAACTAATTCTCTAATTATGTAATTATCTTCTTGTCCTGTATTTATTAATATCCTGTATCTTTTTTCATTAATTATTCCAGTTATAAAATAATGATTTGGTGTTTCTTCTTCTGTATTTAATATTTTAGGAATTTCATATTTTCTTTTGGACTTACTGGCTCTTGATTAGGTAGTTCTATTTAATATATTTGGCATGCTTGAAGTGCTTATTCTTTCTTTTACTATTTCTAAATCTTCTTCCATATCAATTTCTTTATAACTATAATCATTATTGTCATTTAGTGTAATTACTTGGTCAAAAGAGTTTTCTATTTTTATTCTATCAATTTTATTTTTTGCCATTACTTTATGTTTTGTTGTTAATATATATAGGTTTTTACATCTTGCTGTAAATATTTTACTTCCTGGTGCTAATTCTATTCCTGATAATTTCCAATATAATACTAATGATTTATCTATGTTTCTATCTGTTAATGCTATTGAGTAATTTGCACTTATTATAAATTTAAATTTTTGGTATATTAAATTTCCTTTTACCGCACTAATTACACTTTTTTCTATAGGGTGTATTATTCTATCATCTGCTAAATATATTTCAATAGGTGTATCTATTCCTTCTCTAAAACATGCTTTTATTAGTATTTCTGTTCCTCCTAAATGTACATATTTTATAGGTGTTTTAGCTTTTATATCTTGTATTTCTTGATTTATCATTCTTTTGTTTAATATAGGTATTTGTGCTTTTCCTTTTGTATATTTACAATCTACAATATGTTCTTTTTGACTAACTACATAGTATTCTTCTTTTTGTCTTTTAAACCAATTTTTTAAAGTAGGTATTTCAAGTACTTTATCTACGCTTAGATCTAATTCTTTATTTTTTATTTGTTGGAAAATTGTATTATCAAAAATAATTTTTTGTTCTACTGATTCTTCATTCTGATATTCTTCTTTAGATATTATTTTTATATCATTTTCAGTCATTATATTTCTTCATTTATCATTTCATTATTTAATTCCATATTTATTTCTATATCTTCGGATTCAATGTCAGATAATTCATATATACTATCATTTTCACTTAATTCATAGTCTATATAATCTATCTGCATATATTTTTCATCATCCATAATTATTTCTGCAATTTGTTTACCTTTTAAATTTTTAGGTAATTTACAATCTCTAGCTAAATGTCCTAACTTTCCACAATTGTAACAAGTACAATCTAATAATCTTCTTTTTGGTCTATATGGTCTTTTTATTTTATAATTTTTTACATAATATCTTTTTCTTGGATTTTTATATTTATATCTGGTTTTAGTTTTTCTATAATTTTTATATTTTCTAGGTTTTTTATAATATTTATCTTTACAACTAAATTGTGGTGCTATTTTATTTTTGCAACATGCTAAATTTTTAATTAATACTTTTTCCATTTTTATTTTGCTTTTTGGGTTTCACATAATTGTATAAACCATTGTTGTAAAAATTTTATTCTAGCTCCTAAAGTATCTGTTATTCCTTCATTATTCCAATCTTTAATTATGTTTGTACTAAATGGTTCTGGTAATTTTGTAAAATATTGTTGTCTTATTTCTTTTGCTTCATCTATATTATACCTTGCTTTGTAATTGTAACGACCTGTTTAGTTGTTTTGAGCAGTAGAGTTCATTCTGGAAATAACTGTCTTAGAATTCTGAAATTGAGTGCTGAAAATCGACTCTCTGAACTCTGTGACGGACCTGCAGGACGGACCGTCACAGACACGACGGACCGTCGAGGAGGTCTCGTTCCAAAACACTTAGAATTCTGAAATTGAGTGCTGAAAATCGACTCTCTGAACTCTGTGACGGACCTGCAGGACGGACCGTCACAGACACGACGGACCGTCGAGGAGGTCTCGTTCCAAAACACTTCAACTCTTGAAAATTGAGTGCTGAAATCGACTCTCTGAACTCTGTGACGGACCTGCAGGACGGACCGTCACAGACACGACAGACCGTCGTGATCCTCCGTTTCAAAACACTTCAACTCTTGAAAATTGGGCACTGGGAGCAATTCTCTGAACTTCGTGACGGACCTGCAGGATGGACCGTCACACGCAGCGTAACCCCACACGATGTCAGCTTCCACTAATTATTTTAATGGATGTTTTGGGCTATTATTTATGTATTTAGTGGACTAGCTTTTATAATGGAGTTAGTGGGTATTAAAGAAAGTAACTTTAGACTAATGGGGGATTACTTTTACAATAATTATAGTCTTGCATTATTATTAGAGGATGGAGTCTTTAATTGAGAGAGGGAAGAACTGATCAGCTGGGAAGCTGTGAGAGAAAAACGTGAAAGGGAGAGGAGAACAGGCATTTTGGACTTCGGATTGAAAGGGTTCTTAGGCAATAAGAAAGGCAAAGGCATTGGAGAGGTAGCTTGCTTGATTTCGGTTCTTCGGTGGAGGTAGGTTATGGTTTATTTCTATGTGATAGATAAACTCTAAATAGCGATTGATATGTATTGGATGATATTGTAAAGTCTCCTATTACTTGATTTTGTGGTTGTATATTATGATTGTGTGGTTTGTGTTTTGCCTAAAATATTGAGACTATTGAATTTTATTCTTGAAAACTCTCTTTTGAAGTGATGCCTTGAATAAGGAAGGCTTGATGGAAATAAAATGGTTTGAAAACAGTTTAAATAAATTAAATACATTTTTGGATCGGAGTGTCACGTTCCGACACGGTATTTTTGGATCGGAGTGTCACGTTCCGACACGGTATTTTTGGATCGGAGTGTCACGTTCCGACACGGTATTTTTGGATCGGAGTGTCACGTTCCGACACGGTATTTTTGGATCGGAGTGTCACGTTCCGACACGGTATTGTTGGATCGGAGTGTCATGTTCCGACACGGTATATTTTGGATCGGAGTGTCACGTTCCGACACGGTATTTTTAAATGAGAAGAATCTTGAATTATATTATTTTACTCAAATTCAAAGAAACTATTTTACCAAGTGAGTATGGTGTGGAGGCATGAGTCCTCAAGGGTGTGCTTGATGTTGTGATTGATGGTGTACTTATTATGGTGTTGTTGCCAATGGTTGATGTAATTGTTACTTGCTATCTGTTAAGTATTGTGGTTGACTGTATATTATTATTCGGTATATATTGTTTTCTATTTTGAGTTGGCCGATGATACCTACTCAGTACGTGTTCCTTGTACTGACCCCCTACTTGTATTTTCTTCTTTGTTATTTTGTGGAGTGCAGCAAGTGTCCCATCGTCTTCGACTCGCCCTCAGTTCTAGCTAGTCTTCAGCATATCAGAGTTCGGGGTGAGCTATTATTCTTAGCTCGTGCTGGATTCTCTTCTTCAAGTCTTGATGTCTTTGAATTTCGGACATGGACCATTTTCTTACTTATTTTGTTTCTCAAACATTCTTAGACTTGTAATTTGAGGATAGATGTTCTTGATGTGATGACTTCCAGATTTTGGGGATGATAAGTGTAAACTTAGAAGCTTATTTACTTAGTTACCTTAAATGAGATTTTGAGTCTTCCGCATTATTTTGTTATTTACAGTTGAACTATTGGTAAATATTGGAGTTTAGATTTGTTGGTTCGCTCACCTAGTAGTATAAGGGTGGGTGCCACTCACGAGATCGTTTTGGGTCGTGACAAAGTTGGTATCAGAGCGTTAGGTTCGTCGGTCTCATCACACAAGAACGAGTTTAATAGAGTCTTAAGGAACGGTAGGGGGACACCTTTACTTTTCTTTGAGAGGCTATAAGACTTTAGGAAAATTCCTTTCTTTCTTTCTTCCTTTCGTGCTATTACTTGGATCCAATTGGTATCTGGGTGATACAAATTGGTATCTGACCATCTTCACTCTATTTCGCAGATGGTTAGAACTAGAACAACGACTGCGCCAACACCAACCCCGGCAAGACAAGATGCATCTGAGCCAGCCACTGGGACTGTAGCTCGAAGAGGAGCAGTAGCAAGAGGCCGTGGTAGAGGTCGCAGTAGGATGCCCACTAGAGGTAGAGGACGAGCACCTGGTCCAGCTAGGAATAGGGTAGTGACTCCTCCACCAACTGATGAGGTAGTAAGAGAGGGTAAGGAAGGGGAAAATGAGCAGGTTCAAGATGAGGAATTACCACCCCAGCCTACCCCAGAGATGATTAATCAGGTTCTTGCTTATCTTAGCGGGTTATCTGATCAGGGCCAGACACCTCCAGTGTTTTCTGCACCAGCACCTCCGATTCCGGGAGTACAACATGCAGCTGCTGTGGCTCCCCGCATGGAGACATCATTGGAAGTAGGCACATTCCCTCGATTGACCACAGGGTCTATAATGACAGGTGATCAACATGAACTTTTCATTAAGTTCTTAAAGTTGAGACCTCCAGTCTTCAAGGGTGCTGAATCTGAGGACGCCTATGAATTTCTGGTTGATTGTCATGAGCTGCTACATAAGATGGACATAGTAGAACGATTCGGTGTTGTGTTTGTGACCTATCAGTTTCAGGGGGATGCCAAAATGTGGTGGCGGTCGTATGTTGAGTGTCAATCAGCACAGGCACCACCCATGACTTGGGCATCATTTTCTAGCCTGTTTATGGAGAAGTATATACCCCGGACTGTAAGGGATAGGAGGAGAGATGAGTTCCTGAGCCTAGAGCAAGGAAGGATGTCCGTTGCTGCTTATGAGGCCAAATTTTGTGCACTATCCAGGTATGCCACTTAGCTTTGCTTCAGTCCACAAGAGCGGATTCGCCGCTTTGTGAAAGGATTGAGGTCAGAATTGTAGATCCCAGCCTTACAAGTAGCTGCTGTAGCAAAATCCTTTCAGGAAGTGGTTGATTTTGTGATAGAGGTAGAGGGGGTGAAACCAGACAACTTCACCATGATGTCAACATTTAAGAAGTTCCGTAAGGAAGGTGAGTTTAGAGGTTCTTACTCCAGAGGGCAGAGTTCAGGAGGTTACCCAGCCCGTCCTATTCAGTCTTCACTGCAGGCTTTAACTGGGAGTCCATCGCAGACCAGTCAACATTTTTCTGAGTTTGGAGGTTATCCCAAGACTTCGTCATTTTCACAGAGACCTATGCTAGACTCCAGAAATTGTTATGGATGTGGAGAGACTGGACATATTAAGAGATATTGTCCAAAACAGAGTTACAGACTCCCAATAGTTAGAGGTAGAGGTGGTCATGGTAGAGGCCGCCATTCTGGAGGACGTAGTGGCCAAGGTAATGGTGGTCACCAAACCAGTAGGAGTGGCGGGCAAGTTGGAACTACTGCAGCGCAGCTTGGTAGGGGCAATGGACAGACAAGTGATAAGGCTCATTGTTATGCTTTCCCCAAGAGGTCTGAGGCAGAGGGATCTGATGCTGTTATCACAGGTACTCTTTTAGTCTGTGATTGCATGGCTTCAGTATTATTTGATCCTGGATCCACTTTTTCATATGTATCTTCCTCATTTGGTGCTGGTCTTGAGTTAAGTTGTGATTTACTTGATATGCCTATTCGTGTCTCTACTCCCGTGGGTGAGTCTGTGATAGTTGAGAAGGTGTATAGGTCTTGCCTTATGACTTTTGTGGGGAGTAACACTTACGTGGATTTGATCATTCTAAAAATGGTTGATTTTGATGAAATTCTGGGTATGACTTGGCTTTCTCCAAATTTTGCAATCTTAGATTGTAATGCTAAAACTGTGACATTGGCCAAGCCTGGGATAGACCCAATAGTGTGGGAGGGTGACTATATTTCTACCCCAGTTCGTATTATCTCTTTTCTTCATGCTAAGAGAATGGTTAGTAAAGGATGTTTAGCTTTCTTGGCACACCTCAGGGATGATACTACCCAAGTACCTACAATTGAGTCGGTTTCAATAGTCTGTGAGTTTCTGGATGTGTTTCCTGCAGACCTTCCTGGTATGCCACCGGATAGGGATATCGACTTTTGCATTGATCTGGAGCCGGGTACTCGACCCATTTCCATACCCCCTTATAGAATGGCTCCAGCTGAGTTAAGGGAGTTAAAGGCCCAACTTCAGGAGCTGTTAGGTAAAGGTTTTATTAGGCCAAGTGCATCCCCTTGGGGTGCTCCTGTTTTATTTGTGAAGAAGAAAGATGGAAGTCTTCGGATGTGCATAGACTACAGGCAGCTGAATAAGGTAACTATTAAGAACAAGTATCCTATTCCTCGCATTGATGATTTGTTCGATCAGTTACAAGGTGCTTGTGTCTTCTCTAAAATTGATTTGAGGTCCGGTTATCATCAATTGAAAATACGGACAGCAGATGTGCCAAGGACTGCTTTTCGAACCAGGTATGGGCATTATGAATTCTTAGTAATGTCTTTTGGGCTTACGAATGCCCCTGCTGCTTTCATGAGCCTAATGAACGGGATTTTTAAGCCATATCTGGATCTTTTTGTTATTGTATTTATTGATGATATACTGATATACTCAAAGAGCAAGAAGGAACATGAGGAGCACTTGAGAATTGTGTTGGAAGTATTGAGGGAGAAAAAGCTTTATGCCAAATTCTCCAAGTGTGAGTTTTGGCTAGATTCAGTGTCCTTCTTGGGGCACGTGGTTTCTAAGGATGGGGTGATGGTGGATCCTTCTAAGATTGAAACAGTGAAGAATTGGGTAAGACCTACTAATGTGTCAGAAGTAAGGAGCTTTGTTGGTTTAGCCAGCTACTACCGTCGATTTGTCAAGGGATTCTCTTCTATTGCTTCCCAATTGACGAACTTGACTAAGCAGAATGTTCCATTTGTATGGTCGGATGAATGTGATGAAAGCTTTCAGAAACTCAAGACCTTGCTGACTACTGCACCTATCCTTACCTTGCCAGTAGAGGGTAAGAACTTCATTGTTTATTGTGATGCATCCTATTCTGGTTTGGGTGCAGTGCTAATGCAAGAGAAGAATGTAATTGCTTATGCTTCGAGGCAATTAAAGGTGCATGAACGTAACTATCCGACCCATGATTTGGAGTTGGCTGCGGTAGTGTTTGCATTAAAGCAATGGAGACACTATCTATATGGGGTCAAGTGTGAGGTTTACACAGATCATCGTAGTCTACAGTATGTTTTTACCCAGAAAGACTTGAATTTGAGGCAGAGGAGGTGGATGGAACTGTTGAAGGACTATGATATTACCATTCTGTATCACCCAGGAAAGGTAAATGTGGTGGCTGACGCTTTAAGTAGAAAAGCAGGTAGCATGGGTAGTTTAGCCCACTTACAAGTTTCTAGACGCTCATTGGCTAGAGAAGTCCAAAACTTGGCTAACGACCTTATGAGACTGGAAATACTAGAGAAAGGAGGATTTTTGGCCAGTGTGGAGGCAAGATCTTCTTTTCTTGACAAGATCAAGGGAAAACAGTTTGATGATGAGAAGCTAAGCCGAATTCGGGATACGGTGTTGCGAGAAGAGTCTAAAGAGGCAATAATTGATGAGGAAGGTGTTTTGAGGATTAAGGGAAGGGTATGTGTGCCTCGTGTTGATGATTTGATCCACACTATCCTTACAGAGGCTCATAGTTCCGGATATTCTATACATCCTGGTGCAACCAAGATGTACCGTGACCTAAAGCAACACTTTTGGTGGAGTAGAATGAAGCGCGACATTGTTGATTTTGTTGCCAAATGTCCAAATTGCCAGCAAAGTAAAGTATGAACACCAGAGACCTGGAGGAACACTTCAGAGAATGCCCATTCCTGAATGGAAGTGGGAGAGAATTGCAATGGACTTTGTGGTTGGTCTTCCAAAAACATTGGGTAAGTTTGATTCTATTTGGGTAATTGTGGACAGATTGACTAAGTCTGCTCACTTCATTCCAGTCAAGGTGACCTACAATGCAGAGAAGTTAGCCAAAATCTATATCTCAGAGGTTGTTCGATTGCATGGGGTTCCACTTTCGATCATATCAGATAGAGGTACGCAATTTACTTCTAAGTTTTGGAGAACATTACATGCTGAGTTAGGTACTAAGTTGGATCTTAGTACTGCATTTCACCCTCAGACAGATGGACAATCTGAGCGAACGATTCAGGTATTGGAAGATATGCTTCGGACATGTGTGATAGAATTTGGTGGTCATTGGGATAACTTCTTACCCTTGGCAGAGTTCTCCTACAACAATAGCTATCACTCCAGTATTGATATGGCTCCATTCAAAGCATTGTATGGGAAGAGATGTAGGTCTCCCATTGGTTGGTTTGATGCATTTGAGGTTAGACCTTGGGGTACTGATCTTTTGAGGGATTCATTAGAGAAGGTGAAATTTATTCAAGAAAAGCTTTTAGCGGCTCAAAGTAGGCAAAAGGAATATGCAGATCGAAAGGTTAGAGACTTGGAGTTCATGGAGGGTGAACAGGTCTTGCTGAAGGTCTCACCCATGAAAGGGGTGATGCGGTTTGGTAAAAGAGGTAAGCTAAGCCCAAGGTATATTGGACCATTTGAAGTACTTAAGCGAGTAGGAGAGGTGGCTTATGAATTAGCCTTGCCTCCAGGGCTTTCAGGAGTGCATCCGGTATTTCATGTGTCTATGTTGAAAAGATACCATGGGGATGGAAACTACATCATTCGTTGGGATTCGGTTCTGCTTGATGAGAAATTGTCTTATGAGGAGGAGCCTGTTGCCATTCTAGATAGAGAAATTCACAAGTTGAGATCAAGGGAGATTGCATCCATCAAAGTTCAATGGAAGAATCGACCAGTTGAAGAGTCCACCTGGGAGAAGGAGGCTGATATGCAAGAAAAATATCCACACCTGTTCCCAGATTCAGGTACTCGTTCTCGTCCTTGTTTTTCTTCTTTAGATCGTTCGAGGGCGAACGATGGGTAAATTGGTATCTATTGTAATGACCTGTTTAGTTGTTTTGAGCAGTAGAGTTCATTCTGGAAATAACTGTCTTAGAATTCTGAAATTGAGTGCTGAAAATCGACTCTCTGAACTCTGTGACGGACCTGCAGGACGGACCGTCACAGACACGACGGACCATCGAGGAGGTCTCGTTCCAAAACACTTAGAATTCTGAAATTGAGTGCTGAAAATCGACTCTCTGAACTCTGTGACGGACCTGCAGGACGGACCGTCATAGACACGACGGACCGTCGAGGAGGTCTCGTTCCAAAACACTTCAACTCTTGAAAATTGAGTGCTAAAATCGACTCTCTGAACTCTGTGACGGACCTGCAGGACGGACCGTCACAGACACGACGGACCGTCGTGATCCTCCATTTCAAAACACTTCAACTCTTGAAAATTGGGCACTGGGAGCAATTCTCTGAACTTCGTGACGGACCTGCAGGACGGACCGTCACAGACACGACGGACCGTCACACGCAGCGTAACCCCACACGATGTCAGCTTCCACTAATTATTTTAATGGATGTTTTGGGCTATTATTTATGTATTTAGTGGACTAGCTTTTATAATGGAGTTAGTGGGTATTAAAGAAAGTAACTTTAGACTAATGGGGGATTACTTTTACAATAATTATAGTCTTGCATTATTATTAGAGGATGGAGTCTTTAATTGAGAGAGGGAAGAACTGATCAGCTGGGAAGCTGTGAGAGAAAAACGTGAAAGGGAGAGGAGAACAGGCATTTTGGACTTCGGATTGAAAGGGTTCTTAGGCAATAAGAAAGGCAAAGGCATTGGAGAGGTAGCTTGCTTGATTTCGGTTCTTCGGTGGAGGTAGGTTATGGTTTATTTCTATGTGATAGATAAACTCTAAATAGTGATTGATATGTATTGGATGATATTGTAAAGTCTCCTATTACTTGATTTTGTGGTTGTATATTATGATTGTGTGGTTTGTGTTTTGCCTAAAATATTGAGACTATTGAATTTTATTCTTGAAAAACTCTCTTTTGAAGTGATGCCTTGAATAAGGAAGGCTTGATGGAAATAAAATGGTTTGAAAACAGTTTAAATAAATTAAATACATTTTTGGATCGGAGTGTCACGTTCCGACACGGTATTTTTGGATCGGAGTGTCACGTTTTGACACGGTATTTTTGGATCGGAGTGTCACGTTCCGACACGGTATTTTTGGATCGGAGTGTCACGTTCCGACATGGTATATTTTGGATCGGAGTGTCACGTTCCGACATGGTATATATTTGGATCGGAGTGTCACGTTCCGACACGATATTTTTAAATGAAAAGAATCTTGAATTATATTATTCTACTCAAATTCAAAGAAACTATTTTCCCAAATGAGTATGGTGTGGAGGCATGAGTCCTCAAGGGTGTGCTTGATGTTGTGATTGATGGTGTACTTATTATGGTGTTGTTGCCAATGGTTTATGTAATTGTTACTTGCTATCTGTTAAGTATTGTGGTTGACTGTATCTTATTATTTGGTATACATTGTTTTCTATTTTGAGTTGGCCGATGATACCTACTCAGTACGTGTTCCTTGTACTGACCCCCCCTACTTGTATTTTCTTCTTTGTTATTTTGTGGAGTGCAGCAAGTGTGCCATCGTCTTCGACTCGCCCTCAGTTCTAGCCAGTCTTCAGCATATCAGAGTTCGGGGTGAGCTATTATTCTTAGCTCGTGCTGGATTCTCTTCTTCAAGTCTTGATGTCTTTGAATTTCGGACATGGACCATTTTCTTACTTATTTTGTTTCTCAAACATTCTTAGACTTTGTAATTTGAGGATAGATGTTCTTGATGTGATGACTTCCAGATTTTGGGGACGATAAGTGTAAACTTAGAAGCTTATTTACTTAGTTACCTTAAATGAGATTTTGAGTCTTCCGCATTATTTTGTTATTTACAGTTGAACTATTGGTAAATATTGGAGTTTAGATTTGTTGGTTCGCTCACCTAGTAATATAAGGGTGGGTGCCACTCACGAGATCGTTTTGGGTCGTGACAGTAATAATATTCTTTAAATGCACATGTATATTCTTCTATGTAACACATATTACATATTGCTAATTTTGACATTAGTTGTCTATTTATTTATTTTTTATTTTGTTCTTTTATTTTTGTAGTCATACCTCCAAATTCATTTCTTATGGCTAATTCATATTTATCTAATATATCTATATTTGTTGTTGATGTTGATCCATCTATTTTTTTATCACTCCTAAGTGTTGCTATACTTTCTGATGGTAAATTTTCTATCCATAATTTTGTTGTTCCTACAAATGTTCTTTCTATATATCCTGGTGTGTCTTTTACTGTTATTTTGTTATCAACTAGCTGTTTAGATATATTTCCTACCCATAATAAAATCACTTTATTTATATCTATTACACAGTCTAAATCTAAAAAGTTATTTTGTTCAATTATTGGTCTAGGTATCCATTTTTTATTTAATCTACTATTCCGTATTGCGTTTGCTCTGTCTGATCTTTCATAACTTTCTGTATAATAGGTTGGTGTTGATCTTCTAGGACTACTTCTAGGACTATTATCTGGAGTTTTAACTCTTGATGTACCTGGTTTATTTATATCTCCTGTATTTATTTCTAATTTTTTCAGTTTATCTACTTGTTCTAGAATTTCTGTATATGTTTCACTTATATCACTTATTTCTGAATTTTGATCATTCATTGTATCTGGTTCATATATTTCATCATTAATTTCATTTATTTCAAGATTTTCATTTTCATTTAATATTTGTTTTATTTTATTTATTTCACTAGTCAATGCAACTTCTTTTTCTTTCTATTTTTCTATTTGTTTTTCTTTTTGTTTAGTTTCATATAATAATTTTAACTGAGCTAATTCTTTTTCTAATTCACTTATTTTTGTATTTTTTGTTTCTTGTATCTTTTGTACTTCTTGTTTTGCTTGTGATCTTATTTTTTTCAATTTCTTTAGCTTTGTCTATTTCTTCATTTTCTTTTGTTATTCTTATCATAGCTGTTAAACTATCTTCTAATTTTGCTGTTTCCTTTTCTAACATTAAATATAATTTATCTCCTATTTTTTATATCTTCTTCCTAAATTTGAGAATATTATTTTTATTACTAGTCCTTCTTGATTTTCATATGTTTTTTCGTCTACTGCAAATTCTTCTTTATTCATTATATTCATTTTTATAACATATATCATGTTGTAATTTATATTCTAGGCAATTTATTTGTATTTCTAACTTATATAGAATTTTTCTTTGTATTGATATTACTTTACTACTTACTCCTGCAAAAAATATTTTCTTCGAATCTTTCTTTTTTAAATTCTAATTCGTATCTTTTTTCATTTATGTTATCTATCAGTTGTTGTTTAAATGTTTCTCTGTCCATATTGTTTTTTCAAATAACAAATATATTTATATTCTGTTTTTGAAATTATATCTATCAACAAATTTTCTTTAGTATCTTTTTTAGTAATTTTTAATAATTCATATTTTATATATAAATTTTTTAACTTTTTCTTTATCTTTCTTACTTTTCTTTCTATATTATTATTTTCTTTTTTCATTTTTTAAGAAAATATTTTTTCATAATATTCTTTTTTAACTAAATTTAATCTTTGTATTTCTTTAGCATTAGTTTCTATATATTCTAAATATTCTTCTTCTCTAAGATATATATATCTATTTACATTTTCAATTAATAATTTTTCTTCTAGATCTACCTTTTCTTTAGTTTCTTTCCATAGTTGCAAATATCTATAATTTATCATTGATGTCTATATAATTCTAGATCATCATATAAATAATTTATATCAAAGTCATCTGAAATAATTAGTTCTGACCAATCATAAATTGTTTCTTCAATTATTTCATATGTTACTAATTTATCATAGATTATTCTTCTTATATCAGCATCAAGATCTTTTAATAAATAGAATAATAATATCATGTAATTAACATCATCATTTAATAAATAGGTAGTCATTTTATCATATTTTTGCTAAAATTTTATTCCTTCTAACCTCTTTACAGATTATACTTATTTATTATGTAATAATAATAATTTAATAATCATCTCGTCTAGTCACTACTATGGTTTTCTTCTTCAATCAGTTACCCTAACAGCGCATCAACTCTGTGTACTCCCCTAAACGGCCTTCTCTTTGCCTACCGGTTTCCACTTTAGGATGGCATAGTCTGGGCTTACCTACTCTCAGAATATTTCCATAGCAAACCTTCTAAAGATTACAACACAATAAAACCAATGTTCATTTCATACACAAACATGCTCATTTGACCCAATTCTTAAACCAACATTTGAAAGGAAACTTTAACATGATTTCATTAGGGTTTTGGCATTATAATCACCAACCAACATTAATAACATCATTAATTTATCATTAGAAACATTTTCATGCAAGACCCATATTGGGTTGAAGATAATAGAAGTTAGGTTGAAAACCCCTTTTTGAAATTCATTGGAAATGGCTTCTTGAATGAAAGGGTATTCAAGAATGGATACCATGCCTCAATAATCAAGCAAAACCCAAGAGTTTTTGATGAATAGACACGTCCAACCAGCCCTATTTCCTTCCTTGACCTCTAGCTTTCAATGGAGTCTTGAGAGAGTTTGTCTTTAGAGGGAGAGTTTAAATTTTGAAGTGAGGGTCTTGTCTAGGTATAGCGTTTAAAACTAACTTAATATAACCTAAAAACACTAAAAATATCAGCCTAGGTTCTTAAAAGACTTGGGTTGTATTTACATAAAACACCCCAAGTTGGCAGCACCTTGAACAGATTTTGGAGGTGGCCAATCGACGACCCAAGCTACTGGGCGTCGATGAGTCGACGGCCTGTGATGCTGGGCGTTGATGGCATCAGAGGATTATTTCAAGGGAGGGCTGGACGTCCCACTAAGTAAGTAACGACGTCCCCCCAGTCGACCGGGCATCGATGGACTTACGCCCAATAGACTGCTCCGTCGATTGGGCAGTGTCCTTGGCAGCTTTGTCCAAATCTTAGGCCCTTCATCTAGGGACCCTTGTGGGTCCTATGTGGGGTTGTGACCGGACGTTTAACCTCTAAACTAATTTGTCTATGTCTTAGGAACATCTCATACAAGTTTCAAGCAAAACGAACACGTAAAACTCACTTAAACACCTCAAGACACACAAGCGCTATCTAAGACACACCTTCCGAACGTCATGGACGTTCTTGGTCGATTGACCTCAAAACTCAACCAAAATTCACACAAACCTAAGGAATACTAAACTAAATCAGTTTAACACAAAATTCACTCAATCAACACTTATGAAGCTTTAGTTCACCTTAATTCATTTTAGGGCGTTACAATATTGATTATGACTTCTATTATGCTATATACATGTTGACATGGATTAACTTGAGTAGGTTGGTCTTGTGTTTAATATGCTTGTATCATAATAATTTTATGATTATCGCCTTACATGCATTATTGGGTTGTGCATAAGGTTTCCAAATTAACTTGGCATGCTTTTATAAAACGTCCCTTTTTAGCATGATTTCTATGTTGTGTGTGCATATATCCCTTAGTACAAGTGATGTGCTAACCCCATTTCTCCATTTTCCCCAACATTTTAGGTTTCGGTGGTAGAAGGGTTCGTGACCAGTTTTAAAGGAAGGCTTGGATCATTTCTCCATGTGTGGGTATGTCCTCAAGTTCCAAGGATGATGCCTTTCTCTCACTACCTATGTTACATTGTTACAGTCTAAAGAAAATCGTTTCACTCTTGTTGTTTGTATATTTTTGTAAGCGCTAAGTGGAATTTATACATTTTTGTAAGGTCTATGCCATATTGTTCTATTCCATTTAGATGGTTTAATATGAGACATCCTTATTAATATTATCTTATGTATGTTATCTATATGTAGCATAAAAGTAGAAGACTATGTAATTTTCTTACATGAAGAGTCTAAGTAAACTTGCTATGAATATAATATGTGTAAGCGGGAGGTCTAAGTAAACCTTATGAAGTATATGTAGATGAAAAGTTTTAATTTTCTGCACTTTTTAACCTATGAATGTAATGATGAATTTTAAGAGGCTAGTCTTAGTCCTCTCCGGGAATGACGACCCCGGTTACGTCTAGGGGGTATTTCCCAAATGTGGCAACTATTTAGGCTAGGTGGTGGAATGGGACGCCATCTATCCATTGCACAAGTAGACCTTTGCAGGGAGTCTTGGTGTGTCCTTGTAATTAAAATGAGTCAATGAGTTACTATATGATGTTAATGAAGTGGGTTGGCTTTAAGACTAATGTAATGAAGTATGCTGATTATATGTTTAATGTTAATGAAGCATGTTGATCTTATGTTAAATGTTGATGAAGGCTATGATATGATTGAGTGTGATGTGCCTAGTCTAGGGTGATTCCTAAGGAGCACTAAGTGGGAGTAGTAGTATGGGATTCTAATGTCACATTGCACTAGAGTAACTTGGGGGTTGCCTGGGAGGATGGTCTTTATGTGAAGTTCCTAAGTGAATGAATGTTTCCTCTAGTAATGAATGTTAACATGTTGAGTTCTGATGAAAAAGGAAGTATCCTTATCTTTGGTAGTCTTAAGGATTACCTAGGTGTGTATTGAAGAGGTTATATGGGCGGTCTCTTCTTGACTTACTTAAGTGGGTCTTATGATAACTTTGGATATAGGTTCTAAATGACAAATGGTTGTCTTATTGAAAATGGTTATATGTTGAGAATCATGAAATTATTACCTTTTATGATAAAGATAGCTTGTACGATGTCTTGTACACTTGATTCATGAGGTTTTGTCAAAATAGCATGAATAGCCTATTTCAACTAAAATGCCCTCTTTAAAGCATGTTTGTGCATATTTCCATACTTAGTACATTGTTTGTACTAACTCCGTATCTTCTCTATTTCTAAAAGTATATGTGGAAGGCAAGTGAATGTTTCTAAAAGTTTAAGCTTGCGAAGTAGAGTTCTCTCAAGATTGGTATGTCCTCATATGTTCGAAAACATGGATTATGTTGATACTTATGTTTCTATTGAAGACTTGTATTAGAATATGTATTTCTTTTCTATGTAAGGGTCGTCACCCTATGACATTAAGACGTTCCTAAGATGGCCTGTGATAATGAGACTTCGTTTCTTATGTTTTATGAAAGTGTTTCTTATTGCTAATTATTGTGAAAAGTATTAATTCCGCACTACTTTACATACCTATGTGATGAATGAATTCTAAGAGGCTTGTACAAGACGTCCGAGAGGTCGAGTAGGCTGTGTAACATATAGGGGGTACTTCCCAGTCATTACATCCAACACACTTTTCAAGCCTCCATACAACTTTTTATTAGTATCAATTTGAAGTATAACCCAATAATGAAACGGGTACCACTCTTCCCACAACCATAGAAACTATCCATGCTTGCTAAGCAACTACCGTAGTTCTTCCTTCGACCCATAGTGCAAGTAGGCTTAAGCAACAAAGATTCACTATTACTCCCTCCTCTATGGTTAGAAAACCTATCTTTGTTATGCCTTGGTATATTGGAGGACACTTGATCGAAAAGCCTTTGTTGAGTTCTAGGTTTACCATGTCCACCGGATCTAGCATTAGAGAAATTTTTTCACTGGTCCTAGCCCTATTCATCTACCTAGACTTTTCCTTGATTTTTGATTGCTCAATTTGTTGGGCATATACCATATGACGTGAGATATCCATATCATATAGGAGCATTGCTCTACGATACACTTTTTAAAGCATTTAGGACACACCCGACATAAACCTACTCATCTTATCGCTTGATTCCTCCACCATAGATGTAGAATATATTGATAGTAGGGTGAGCTTTAGAGCATACTTATTAACACTCATACTTCCTTGACTAAGGTTGATGAACTCTTGCACCTTTTCTTCCCTCAACTCGGGATGGGGGGATAATCTATCAAGAAATGTCGATATGTACAATTCCCGTTCTACCAGACCCTCTCCTATGGGTCTCTCTTGATGTACCGTGGTTTCACGGTACTTTCAATGATTTTTGCTTAAGATTGATGTGTATCTATAGCCTTTTTGTAGTAATTTTAATATGTTTAACTAAAATGCAGAAGGCTGTGAAGAATCAGTGTAGAAGTGACCCACGAAGCCATCGACGGACCATAGGTGGTGAACATTGATTGGAGGTTCAGACATCTAGAAGAAACTCGTGGAATAGTGACTAAGTGTGGGGCTATGGAAGGATCAACGGTCCTTCTTGGAAAAATGTCGATTTGAATAGAGAATGTCCCAGTACCCGATGTTGAATAAAAGCTAAGTATGGAACAACGAGAAGCATCGACGGACCGTAGGTGAACCGACAGACCGTGATGTTGGTCTATAGATTGGAACAGAGAAGATGCAAAGTGAAGGCTAAAAAAAGATGCTATGTATGGACCGACGGAGGCAGTCGACGGTCCATCGTTTCACAACAGACCGTCTGTGGGGGTCCTCCATTGAAGCCGCATTTTATAAAAATTTTCCTTATTTGAACTCCTTTTAATTTAGGACTCTATTTTCTTATAAATAGGGTGTAAAACCTCGTTTTTTGGGTTGGATTCTTTTACTATTTTCATACTTTCGTTCTTAGAGATTTGACATTGCAACTTGTGCAATAATTCAAATTTCCGGATTTGTTTTTTAACATCATTGTGTGATTTCAAGTTGAATTTCTGGATTTTCTTCGAATTTGTCAAAGTAAGATCATGATTTATTATTTATCAATTATGAATTGTGTTCTTCTAAGCATGGGTAACTAAATCCACAACTAGGGTTGTGGGAACCATAGGTGATTAACAAAATAAACCTAGCTACATAACAATTCTCAAATAAGTTATTGCATGCATCGATAATTCTTTTGTTTAAAATTCCTTTTAACGAGTGCACGCGTTAGAATTCACCTTATTGCTGCTTGCCGGACTAAGGGGGTAGTTAATAGGAAAAGAATTATCGACATAGATTTAGTGGATACTATCTAAGAGGCTAGTTTCGATTGGTGCTAAGTAATAACTAAGCCAAACATCGAATATGATGCTTAATATGAAGTAAATATAAGGCTTAGTAACTTAGACATATGTAGCCAGACCAAGGTATGGGGTAAATTATCTAAATGCCGGACCAAGGATTTAGAGATACATAACTTATCACTTTGCATGCAAAACATTAGGGAAGAATCGTTATAGTTAGGATTATGGCGTTATGAACCTATAGGAAACACTTACACCCTAGTTTCTCTCACAACTTCATAAACACCAATAATTCACTGTTGCTACTTGTTTGATTTCACAACATTACAACAATTTTGTTTCTCAAACCCCACAACATTACAACAATTTTGTTTCTCAAACCCCCCTCCCCCCTTTAATTACTACTTTTCGAAAAGAACTTGACTAAATAGAATTAATCATACATTGAAGTTAAGTCTAAACCATTTTCCTCGTGGGATCGACCCCAACCTAATAGTTGGCTTTTTTACTTGATACGACCGGCTATACTTCGTTAGGGAAGTGTAATTTGATCGTATCAAATTTTGGCGCTGCTGCCGGGGATTGTGGCTTTTACATTAAGTTTAATAACAATTACTGAATTTTAGTCAATAATTTCCTAATTTTACTTTTTTCTTTTGTTTTTATTTGTCTCAGGTCTAGCTCTAGTGTATGCCAAGTACACGGAGCCGAGGAGAACCGACACTTTCATTCGATCCTGAACTTAACCGGACACTCCGCAGAATGAATGAACCACAGAATCCCACAAATCTAGGTGATGGGATCAACTGTGAGCTTCCTCCGCCGGTTGATGCTCACAACAAGTGATTGTGGAAAACCCTGGTGATGGTGCTTTGAGGAGGCAACCTCCCGTCCCACGCCTTCAAGAGTTCTATAGGGGCAATATTAACATCACTGATTTTGATGGACCTCTTGTCCTACCTCCTCTACCACAGGGTCACACATTCATGATAACTAGTAGCTTGATGCAGATGCTCACCGCCAGAGGTTGATGATGAGTCATTGAAAGAATACTTCAATATGGGTTAAGAAGATAATAATAAGGCAGTGCTTGATACCATTGCGGGTGGTTCTTATGGTGAGTGCACATATTCATAGATCGCAGAGAAGTTGGAGAAAATCTCTCGCAACAATAAGGCTTGGAGCACTAGGAAGTCGGACACTAGGAGAAACACCTTTGCAGTGCAAGCTACACACAACCCGCCGCAGATGAGATTCGTGAAGAGATGTCTCAAATGAGGACTGAGCTCGGTTTGGTATTGAAACATGTCACTGGAGGTGCATATAAAGTAAATGCGGTGAATTATTTGACTAAACCACCATCTCCAGCGGATGACTACTATTATGAATAGGATTCTTATGCAGTGAATGAGCACAGGGGGGGGGGTTTCGACCGAATGCCCAAGGCTCCAATCAGGAGAATTGGCGCTAAGGTCAAGTAAATTAAGGTCGGAACTATGGGAATTACAATAGAGAGGGCCAATATGTTTGAGATGGAAACTACAATCGCGACAACAACTTTAATTGGGGTAACTATGGTAACATAAATGATTAAAGTGGGCCCTATGTTCTGCCTCAAAATCGGGAAGTTGCTCCTAGGGATGGTAGAGGTAGTATGGCGCGAGTTGAAGATATGTTGCAAAAGATGATGAGGAGGTTTGATGTTAGTGATGAGCACCCCAAAGAGTTGAGAGGTGATTTGGCTAATATCGGGCAAAAGGTGGATGTACATGTAGTCTCAATGAAGCATCTTGAGTTGCAAATGGCCCAATTGTATACTTTTGTAAACCCACGTCAACCGGGCACTCTTCCTAGCAATACAATTCAAAACTTGAAAAATAATAGACATTGCATGACAGTCATAACTCGAGGGGGTAAGCAAACAATTGATCCACCTATGCCGTCTGTAGTAGAAGATGAGGTGAGAAAAGATGATGAGGTAGTGGAAGCTAGTGGTGAGTTGGTAGATAAAGCGGTGAAAGAAGAAGAGATACCCCAAAAGGTAATCCCCGTTCCTAGAAAACCATCACCATTCCCGCAAAGATTGGTGAAGAAGACCGATGATTGTAAATACCGGAGTTTTATTACTATGTTGAAAAATCTTTCCATCAATGTCCCTTTGATAGAAGATCTAGAACAAATACCCAGTTATGCCAACTTTTATGAAAGATATCGTTACAAAGAAGAGATCAGTAAGTTTTGAGGATGATGATCGAATGCAACGTTGTAGTGCTATTAGGTCTCTTGTGAAAAAGAAAGAAGATCCGGGCGCTTTGAATCCATGTACCATTGGTTTGTTACACTTTGTTAAAGCACTATGTAATCTCGGTGCAAGCATAAATCTCATGCCTATCTCCATTTATAAGAAATTGGGTTTGGGTGACCCAAAGCCCACCATGATACGGTTATTGATGGATAATTGAACAGTGAAGAGGCCTATTGGGATACTCGATGATATGTTAGTGAAGGTGGAGTCATTATATTTCTGGATGATTTTTTGATTCTTGACTGTGAGGTGGATTTTGAGGTGCCTATTATTCTTTGGAGGCCATTCCTTTGTACTGGCTCGCCTTGGTTGATATGGAAAAAGGGTAGATGAAGTTTAGGTTAAACAATGAAGAAGCGACTTTCATCATTTATAGGTCCATGAAGAAGAGTGTGAGCTCCAAACGGCATCTGCTATATCCTACAGGGTTGAGAGTACGTCTGCGGTACAAATAGAAGAGCGCCTTGGTGTTGAGGCACTAGCTGCAGTGATCATGAATTTTGAGAGTGATTGTATTGAAGAGTATGGGTCGTTGGTTGCGGCACTTGATCAAGGTGAATTTCGGTTCAAACAAAAGGAATTAGAGTTAGATATGAAGCATCGCGAGTCTCCACCCACGAAACCATCTATTGATGAGGCTCCAAAATTAGAGCTTAAGGCTCTACCACCTCATCTGAGATATGTATTCTTGGGAAGAGATGACACTTTGCCGATAATCATTGCATCGGATTTGAATGTGGACCAAGTAGAGTGTCTGGTAGAAGTGTTAAAGAGGTTTAAACGAGCCATTGGTTGGACTATTGCTGACATTATTCGGATCCCACCCGGTATTTGTTCACACAAAATTCAACTCATACCCGATCACAAGCAAAGTATTGAGCACTAAAGTCGTTTGAATCCACCTATGCAAGAGGTAGTTAAGAAGGAGATTATTAAGTATTTGGATGTCGGAGTCATATATCCTATCACAAATAGTATTGGGTATGCCCTGTTCAGTGTGTGCCAAAAATGGGGGGAATGACAATAGTTCCTAATGAGAAGAATGAGCTTATTCGAATGAGTTCGGTGACATGATGGAGAGTTTGTATAGATTACCGAAAGTTGAATACATGGACTGAGAAGGACCATTTCCCTATGCCCTTCATGGATCAGATGTTATATAGACTCGCATGAAAAGGATGGTATTGTTTTCTTGATGGTTGTTTGGGTTATAAGCAAATCTCTATTGCACTGGAGGATCAAGAGAAAACCACCTTTACTTGCCCTTATGGGACATTCGCATTCAAGAGGATGCCTTTTGGGTTATGTAATGCACCGGCTACTTTTTAGAGATGTATGATGTCGATATTCTCCGATATGGTGGAGGATACTATTGAGGTGTTTATGGAGGACTTTTCAGTTGTTGGCAACTCTTTTGATCGTTGTTTGAGTCACTTGGACGAAGTTCTAAAAAGATGTGAAGATTGCAACCTTGTGCTAAATTGGGAAAAATATCACTTCATGGTGAAAGAATGTATTGTATTGGGTCATCACATCTCAGAGAAGGGGATAGAGGTTGATCGAGCAAAAGTTGAGGTTATAGAGAGACTTCCTCCACCTATCTCTGTAAAAGGTGTGAGAAGTTTTCTTGGGCATGCGGGCTTCTATCGGAGGTTTATTAAAGATTTCTCAAATATTGGACATCCTCTATGAAAGTTACTTGAGAAGGAATGTAAATTCTATTTTGATGAGTCCTGTCTGAAGACATTTGGAGAATTTAAGGAGACGTTGGTGTCTGCGCCCATAATTATTTCCCCAGATTGGAGTAAGCAATTTGAGGTGATGTGTGATGCTAGCGGGGTTGCTCTTAGTGTGGTGTTGGGTCAAAGAAGAGATAAAATCCTTCACCCTATATATTATTCTAGTAAGGCCCTAAATGAAGCACAAAATAACTACACTGTGACTGAACAAGAGCTCCTTGCGGTGGTATTTGCTTTCGAAAATTTTTGATCTTATTTCCTTGTCCTAGAGTTATAGTGCATACTGACCACTCCGCGTTGAGGTATTTGATGGAAAAGAAGGATGCGAAACCAATGTTGATTAGATGGGTGCTACTATTGCAAGAATTTGATTTTGAGGTGAAAGATAGGAAAGGTACTGAAAATTAAGTTGTCGATAACTTGTCCAACTTAGAGGATGAAGCTATCCAAGAGTTGGGTGAAAAGGTTGAAATTGATGATACCTTCCCTGATGAGCATGTATTTGCCTCTTCTCATGACTTGATTCCATGGTTCGCCGATTTTGCAAATTATTTGGCTAGTGATATAGTTCCATTGGACTTGTCCTTCCATCAGCGGAAAAAGTTCATGCATGATGTGAAAAAGTTCTTTTAGGATGAGCCTTACTTATATCGGAGTTGTGCTGATGGGCTTATTCGCCGTTGTGTGCCGGAAGTTGAGATGCTAAGTGTTTTGGAGGCATGCCATTCCTCGCCTGTGGGTGGGCATCATAGTGGTATCCGTACCGCCCATAAGATTTTGCAGTGTGGGTACTATTGACCAACCATCCACCAAGATGCTCATGAGTTTGCCAAGGCATGTGATAGGTGCCAAAGAGATGGAGGAATTTTGAAGATGCAATAGCTCCCTTTAAATCCCATTATAGTGATTGAGTTGTTTGCTGTATTATGCATTGATTTTATGGGCCCGTTTGTGAGTTATCATGGGATGAAATATATTCTTGTGGCGGTGGATTATGTGTTAACATGGGTGGAAGCCATAGCACTTGCCAACAATGAAGGGAAGAGTGTCACCGCATTCTTGAAAAAGAACATCTTCTCTAGATTTTGCACACCTAGGGCCATTATTAGTGATGGGTGGGGGATACCACTTTTGTAACAAGTTGTTCAAATGGCTATTTGAGAAATATGGGGTTCGCCACAATGTAGCTACTCCGTACTACCCACAAACTAGTGGGCAAGTTGAGGGGTCTAATAGAGAAATCAAGCAGATCCTGTAAAAAACGATGAATACTAATAGAACGGATTGGTCAAGGAGTCTTGATGATGCTATTTGGGCTTACTGGACTGCATATAAGACCCCCATAGGTATGTCTACATACCAACATTGATATGGGAAGGCTTGTCACTTGCCAGTTGAGTTAGAGCACAAGGCCATGTGGTCGATAAAGAAGCTAAAGATGGATTGGCATGAAGCAGTGGAACAGAGACTTAACGGGTTGAATGAGCTTGATGAGTTTCGCCTAAAAGCATATGAAAGTTCATCCATCTACAAAGAGAAGATGAATAAGTACCATGAACAAAAGATTGAGAAGTGAGAATTTGCGGTTGGGGACTTGGTGCTTCTATTCAACTCTAGGCTACGCTTGTTTCCGGGCAAACTCAAGTCCAAGTGGACTGGGCCACTCCTTATTACTAAGGTATTATCTCATGGAGCGGTTGAGTTAGAAAACAAAGAGGGTGCAAGGTTCACGGTCAATGGGCAAAGAATCAAGATCTACCTAGGGCATGCGCAGAATGTTCATATAGTGGTTGAGGCATATCACCTTGATCAAGTCTGAGTAATCAAGGATCCTGCGTCGTGCCACGACGTTAAATTAAGCACTTCTTGGGAGGCAACCCAAGGTGTATCCTCAAGCCAACAATAGGTTTTTTTCTTTTCTTTTTAAGAATATTCGCATTCTTTTGTTTCATTTTTGTTTTATTCACAGTCATGTGTGATTTTTTTAGTGTGTTGGCTAGAGAGTAGTTTAGGGTCCGTGTCTCAAAAGTGTCTAGAAACTACACAAAAGAATGGCTTAATGAGTGCTCAATGTGCAGGAACAAAATGACAATAATTCAACAGAAATTGTCTGTGCACAGATCTATGGACCAACCGACGGGACGTCGTTCAATCGACGGACCGTCGATGGTGTCCGTAGATCCCAGGTACTTATGGCCCCAAAACTTGACATCATCTATTCTAGGGGGAGGTCCAAGTCTCTGGATCCTTCCCGATGGTTGATTTGAATGTCAGATGATGAGAGGGACCCAGAATATGTGCCCTAGGAACCCAGACCCCGACACCAGCTGCTAGAGCCACTCGAGGCACGCCCAAGAAGGTGGCGTCATGTGTAGTCACTGCTTCGAAGTCCGATGAGGAGCGCACACTGACCGTCACACTGTTTGGGTCTGCCTCGAGTTCTGAAGGAGCGTCTGGTTCCGAAGAGATTTCTAATTCAGAGTCGGACCACTCTATAGGTTCGACTGAGGCCACTGCCTCCGGTTCCGAATCATAGGCAGCCACCCTCCCAGATGTGCCTGCCCACCATACCTCGTCTGATGAGGCCCAGAGTTCAGAGTCTTCTCCGGCACCCCAATATGAAGTCTTCGGTGGTGTGTAGATGGCCAGTACCAGGTCTATAGGGATGACAAGATGTTGAATGATAAGGGGGTGATGACTCAATTGTTTATAGTCGAGCGGCGTGTTCTTACTGGTAAGTCTACACACAGTCCCTGAGGTGCATGACTTATTTACCCACCATAGGATCGAGTGGATGGCGAGGAGTGTGGGTCTTTAAGTGAGGAGATGGTGCGAGATTTCTACACTTCATATGCGACGAATCTCCGAGTTAGCAACCCGCCAAACACGACCCACTCACAGAGGTTTTGGTTAGAGGCTATCGGGTGGACATTTCTCCCACTACCATCCACCGTTTTCTGTATGGCATGACTACAGAGGATGCGTGGGTTCCCCTCACCCCAAAGTTTTATTATAGGTGTGCCGCGGTAAAGAGTGGCCAGTTTCAGCAGAGCATAGATCAGAGGGAGTACACCAAGAGGTGGATTGCACAGAAGCTCTCCATTGACGGTGAGGGAGCAGACTAGGTGTTGAACCCCAGAGACCTTATCAAGAAGGCCAACCTCACTTTTGCATCCAAGTTCTTCTGGCTGTTAGTCCGCCACGCCTATGCCTCATCGCCGTAGACAATATACTTACTTAGGATAAAGCAGTCTTGGTAGCAGTACTGGTAGCCGGGTTGGAGATCGACTTCGCGAAGTTGTTGATCTCCATTATACCTGAGAGGGCTTTTATGGCCTCTACCACTTACCAGTTCGCGTGCATGATTTTTCAACTGTGCAGGGATGCTGGAGTGCATATTTGGCATTGTGATGTCATCCGTACTCCTACCGGGACAGTGGATATTGGTCTCATCATGGATGAGGCCAATGTAGCAGCCCCACGATGTGGACCTAGAGTTGAGTTGCAGCCGCTGAGTAAGAACTTAGCGGATACGGTGGAGTTAGCCCAAGGGGATGATCCTGCCACTTTAGAGACGACTAACACTACCTCAGGCGAGTCTTCCCTAGCACTAGTATGGCGCCTAGTTCCTCCCAGTCTACCCCACCATCAGGAGCACTGGTCCCGATTGCTAGGGTCCAGAAGCTAGAGGCCCAGATGGCCACCTTGCCGCACCATATCATGCCTTGGATGCAGAAATCTATTGCCGAGGCTGAGGACCGGATTAAGAAGAAGGTGGCTCAGCATACAGAGTTGAAGATTCAGGCAGTCCACCAGCTCCTAAATTCATTCGAGCTATGAGTTCTAGCATGCCCAGCCCCCACTATTGATCTGACCATTCTTCAGGAGTTTGTGGCGAGTCTACGGGCTGATATGCACAACATACTTGAGATGAGGGGACCAGAGCCTGAGACTGCACTAGTTGAGACAGCAGAGGACATAGTGCTTGTTGCACTATTCACAGCTCCCTCTGCACCACCGCCTAAGCCACGTGAGCATGCCAAAAGGCACCGTTACAGCCGTACCACTGAGGGAGATGAGACACATGCTAGGAAGAAAGAGCGGACAGACCGTAAGACTGCGAGGAGAGACTTTTTTATTGATGAGGAGGCCCCATAGATGAGGTCTCGAGAGTTGGCTGCTGGGGCGTCTAGCTCCAGAGTGGAGGTTGTTGAGAGGAGCACCACTGAGGGTGCGGATACTGCTGTGGGTACTACTGAGGGTGTCCCTACTAAGGGTGCGAGTTCCGGGAAACTGGACATGCCTACTTGTTTGATCTTCAGCGCTATGCGCCTCAGGTTTGCTTCACCTAATGCACTATCTTTATATTTCCTATGCATTGGGGACAATTACATGTTTTTTTTGGGTGGGGTAAATGTAAAGTGAGTTCTAGGGTGAAGTCTGAGTAGTCCAACTCATGATCCTCTCTTGGGGTTTTCTTGCCTGTTCTTTTGCCCCAAGAGACTGCTTACTTTACTGTTGAACCGGCATGTCGTAACTTGTACATAGTATGAAAGTGAAATATGAAGCATGATGGCTAAACTTAAATGATATCCCGTTATAAGAAAATGCTTGCATGAATAGGTGTAAAGAAGTTGAATGTGTTGGCTCTAATCATGACATAGAGATACACCACTGCATGGCCCTAAATCTAACACTCAAACTAAGTATCTGATAACCTGATAGGGTAACGAGGTGTCAAGAAAGTGTGAGGAAATTTGATTGTTCCACTGTTGGTACCTAGGTAGAACTTGCCCGGTTAGTCCTGCAAAGGGAATTTGTGTTAGACATCTAGGAAAGGATCGTATGCCCTTGTTGAAATTAGCAAATTTCTAGCCTAAAGCAAAAAGAACCAAATGGAATTGTAATCCCTTTTTGATCCAAATCTTTTGAGCTTAAAAATAGACCTTTCTTTTCTTCACCAACTCCTCTTCCCTGGTTATAATGTGTTAGCCCTGGTCCCTCCTTGGACATGTGCACCTCAACATAGGCCAAAAGCATAAGTTGAGGGTGGATAATGCAAAAACTGACCGTGTCTTGGCCCTGACCCAACCTTGGGTAATGTGTACCTCGACTCATGGCAAAGCCATAAGTTGAGGGTGACTATTATGAGTGATGACCCAAAAGGTAGGTATAAAAAAAGAGTAATGTGGAAAAGAAAAGGGATAGTGAACAGGATAAGTGACTCAGTCAATATTGTCAATTGAGTAAAGAATGAAAAATAAAAGAAAGAGAAAAAGTGTGTTGAAGAAATGAAGTAAGAGTAACTTCCATAAAAGAGAAAGAGAGGAGAAAACAAGGCAAAAATTACAAGAAAAGAAAAAGTAGGGCATAATAGACAATGAAAGAGGTAGGACGCTTAGTCGTAATGTTAAGGAGGGCAACAAGTCACTCAAATATACCCATATGTACCATACCTGACCCTGATCCTATGTGACAGGACAAGAAAGTCCTATCGTGATCCTAAGAGTCTAATATGGTGAACTTAAGCAGTCAAAATAAGGGCAAGCCTATAGCGACAAGTACCAACTAGGTGTGAAGTTGTTTTGAGCGTGAGTGTTGAATAATGATCCTTATACTCAAAGTTTAAATCACTGTGCAAAAAGGAGGATATCTTTTGAAGTGAGGGCACTAGTTGCAATATATAAAAGTTGGTACCTTGGTGAGAGATAAAAGAGTAGAGGTGTCGGTGCATCGTGAATCTGTGTCATGGTCTGATGCTTGAGAAAGAGTGTAAATTTTATTTGGATTAATCCTGTCTGAAGGCATTTGGAGAGTTGAAAGAGAAGTTGGTATCTGCGCCCATCATTATTTCTCCGAATTGGAGCAAGCCATTTGAGGTGATGTGTGATGCTAGTGGGGTTGCGCTTGGCGTGGTATTGGGAAAAAGAAGGGATAAAATCCTTCACCCCATTTATTATTCTAGTAAAGCCCTTAATGAAGCCCAAAAGAACTACACCGTGACTGAACAAGAGCTCCTTGCGGTGGACTTTGCTTTCGAGAAATTTTTCTCCTATTTGCTTGACACTAGAGTTATAGTGCATACTGATCATTCTGCCTTGAGATATTTGATGGCTAAGAAGGATGAGAAACCGAGGTTGATTCGTTGGGTTTTACTATTGCAAGAATTTGACTTTGAAGTGAAAGATAGAAAAGGGACCGAAAATGAAGTGGCCGATCACTTGTCCCGATTAGAAGATGAAGCAATGATAGAGTTAGGTAAAAAAGCTGAAATTGATGATACTTTCGCTGATGAGCATGTATTGGTTGCTTCTCAAGACTTGATTCCTTGGTTCGCAGATTTTGCGAATTACTTGGCTAGTGATATCGTCCCATCGGACTTGTTCTTTCATCAAAGGAAAAGTTCATGCATGATGTGAAAAAGTTCTTCTGGGATGATCCATATCTTTATAGGAGTTGTGCCGATGGGCTTATTCGGCGTTGTGTACCGGAAGTTGAGATGTTGAGAGTTTTTGAGGCATGCCACTCCTCGCATGTGGGTGGGCATCATAGTGGTATCCGGACAACCCATAAAATCTTGCAATGTGGCTACTATTGGCCAACCATCCACCAAGATGCACATGAGTTCGCCAAGGCATGTGATAGGTGCCAAAGAGATGGCGGTATTTCTAGAAGCAAGAGCTCCCTTTAAATCCCATTCTTGTGATCGAATTATTTAATGTGTGGGGCATTGACTTTATGGGCCCTTTTGTGAGTTCTCATGGAATGAACTACATTTTTGTGGCGGTTGATTATGTTTTGAAATGGGTGGAAGCCATAGCACTTGCAAATAATGAAGGGAAGAGTGTCACCGCGTTCTTGAAAAAGAACATATTTTCCAGATTTGGCACCCTAAGGGCCATTATTAGTGATGGGGGATCCCACTTTTGCAACAAGTTGTTCAAAGGATTGTTGGAGAAATATGGGGTTCTCCACAATGTGGCCACGCCATACCATCCTCAGACTAGTGGGCAAGTTGAGGTGTCAAACAGAGAAATCAAGAAGATTCTGGCAAAAACGGTGAATGCGAATAGAACGGATTGGTCAAGGAGGCTTGATGATGCTCTTTGGACCTACTGGACAGCATACAAGACTCCCATAGGTATGTCCCCATACCAACTTGTATATGGGAAAGCTTGTCACTTGCCGGTTGAGTTAGAGGATAAGGCCATGTGGGCAATGAAGAAACGAAATATGGATTGGAATGAGGCTGTGGAAGAGAGGTTAAATGGGTTGAATGAGCTTGATGAATTTCGCTTAAAGGCATATGAAAGTTCATCCCTCTACAAAGAAAAGATGAAGAAGTACCATGACCAACAGATTGAGAAGCGCGATTTTGTTATTGGGGATTTGGTGCTTTTATTCAACTCTATGTTACGCTTGTTTCCGGGCAAACTCAAGTCCAAATTGACTGGTCCATTCTTGATCACCCAAGTTTTCCCTCATGGAGCGGTTGAGTTGGAGAATAAGGAGGGTGTAAGGTTCAACGTGAACGGGCAACGAATCAAAATCTACTTTGGGCATGATGAAAAGGCGAATGAAATGATCGAGGCATACCATCTTGATGAAGTCTGAGTAATCAAGAGTCCTGCGTTGTGTCGCGACGTTAAATCAACCGCTAATTAGGAGGCAACCCAATATGTATCCTCTAGCCAACAATAGGTTTTTCGTGATTTTATAGGCGTAGTTGCATTATTTCTGTTTTTCTAACTTAATGTCACGTTTTAAATTTTCTTTTATTTGTTTAGAAGTGTTGGCTAGAGAGTAAACTAGGGTCCGTGTCTAAAAAGTGTCCAGAAAATACAAAAAGATTAGCTTATTGGGTGTTCAATGTGCAGGGACAAATCCCCAGATATCTGCAGAAAATTGGTCTGGTGCATTGATCGACGGACCAATCGACGGACCGTCGTCCTGTCGACGGACCGTCAGTAGGGTCCGTAGATCCCAGGTTTGTCTCTTTAATTTTTCTAAGTTAGGGCACATTCCATCGACTGACTTATGGTCCGTCGACGGGGACTCGTCGGTTCCTCCGACCCACTAACCCGACCCGACCCGACCGGCTATATATTAAAATTTTAAACTTTTCTGTTACCCACCCTTTCAAATACCCTCCCCAAACTGTTTCCCTCCCCATTTCCCTTCAACTTCCCCACTTCCTCACCCATTAACTCCCATTTGTATCAGTCAGATTCTCCTCTTCCCCAAATCTCCATCAGTTTCCCAAATCCCTTCTCTTTCCCAATCTTCCATCTTCATCTCTCTTCTGCCTGGTCGGTGTTCGAGGTCGCTCTTTGGTGTTTCGTACTTGCAAGCATTCATCCCCTCATTCCCTACACTATAATATACAGGTATGTCTTTCTGATCTGCTCTACTTACTCTGGTTACTTTAAATGCTAAATTGCTAGAATACGATAGTGGGTCTTGAATTTGGGACACCGTTGCATACTTAAAATCTTCAAGCTGAATTCCTAGTCCCTTAGAACAATGAAAGTGAATGGGATGGGGGTGTATTGTCTGATAATTGCTGTGTTTTGAGTGTTGTTGTTTCTGATGTAGGGTTTGATAGTCTATGAGAATCTATGTTTAAAACTACGATAATTCATGCCCTAGGAATGATGAAATGCTTTGTTAAATGCTAGAGGAACTTAGTGTTTCTTAGATTGCTCTGAAATTGTTCTTTGGGGGTAACAATGGTTTCTAAAATTCTGTCCCTGACTGACAGAACAAGACCCCGTCGATGAATCGTCGGTCTATCGATGGACCGTCGTTGGAGTCCGTCAGTCAATTCTGCAGTTCTGCATCACCACTCTGTCTGTGTTCCCCCTTCTGTGTTTGATTCTTTTGAGTGTGTTTCATGCTTCTACTGGTACTAATAACCCCTTCTTGCAGGTACACATGGCCCCCAAGCAAGACTTAGTCAACTCTCGAGGACGTTCCAAGTTTGTCGCCCGTTCTTGCGTGTTGGTGATTGGGTCGTCCGACGATGAACGCGACCCCGAATACGTGCCCCCAGGCACCCTGACACCGTCACGTGCTGCTAGGACCTCTCGGGGCACACCCAAGAGGGTGGCATCCAGCGTAGTCACTGCCTCTCATACTGATGAGGAGCGCACACTGACCGGCATACCGTCTGGGTCTGCTATAGTTTCTGAGGGAGCGTCTGGCTCTGCGGAGGCTTCCGGGTCTGAGGAAGCTTCATCTTCACATGGGGCCACTACTCCAGCTACATCGGTCCATTCTACCTCATCTAAGGAGGCTGACAGTGCAGATTTGACTCCAAACACCCCTGACCGACATCCTCGCACCGGTTACTAATCAGCCCAACCGATGGTGTGTTGAGGCCCAATATTAGATATACAGGGATGCCAAGCTGCTCAACGACAAGGGGGTCATGACTCAGACTTTGACAGTTGAGAGGCAAGTTCTGACCAGGAGTCTTCCCACTATGCCAGCCATACATGATCTTTTGACCCGCCATCGGCTAGAGTGGACGGCTAAGATTTTGGGCCATTACAGCGAGGAGATGGTGCGAGAGTTCTACGCTGCTTATGTGGTAGCTCTCAGGGCTAGTTTGGACAAGCGGGATAACCTCGCCAAACACGCACCACTTGAGCATGTTCGTGTCCATGGCAAGCGGGTGGATATCTCTTTGCCCTCCATTCGCAGATTTTTATATGGTGCTGACACTAATGCCACAAGGGCCCCCCTCATTCCCGAGTTTGACTATCGATGGAAATTGATCAAGGATGGCCGTTTCCAGCGTGAGAGAGTGCTGAGAGAGACCACCAAGAGGTGGATAGCCCAGAACATCTCCGTGGATGGCAAGGGTGCTGGATCCCAAAGAAGGAATAAAGAAGGACAACCTCACATTCACGGCCAAATTCTTATGGCTCTTGGTCCGTCATTGCTTCTCCCCCACTGCTGCTGATAATATTGTCACATGGGATAGAGCAGTGCTGATAGCGGCCATGGTTGCTGGGTTAAAGGTGGATTTCGCGTGGCTGTTGCAGGCAGTCATTCATGAGAGGGAATTTAAGGCCACCACTACTTACCCCTTCCCTTGCATGATTTTCGAGTTGTGCAGGTCTGCTGGAGTGCCCGTGTGGAACATTGATGTGCTCAAGACCCCGATTGGCATAGTGGATATCGGTCTTATCTGGGATGAGGCCAATGAGCTGGCTCCCAATAGAGGGCCCCGTGCAGAGGTGCAGCCGCTAGGTGAGAACCTGGCAGCCACGGTAGAGCAGGCCCAAGGGGCTGATCAGGCTACAATGGAGCCTACAGACACCACCATGTTTGAGTCTATCCCGGGTACTAACACCGCTCTGAGCTCCTCCCTCTCTACTCCATCTACAGCACTGGTCCCGCTTGCTAGGGTCCAGAAGTTAGAGGCTCAAATTGTCATGACTGGAATCTAGACCCCAGACGATACCGGCGTCGTTGACCTCTCAGAGGTCGCAGACAAGCCTACTTACATCATTCTTACTTCATCTAGGTTAATTTTAGCGGAAAATTTGAACTTTTGTTTTCTTATTTCATGCTAAACATTTTAAACTTAACATCATGGGCTTTCACAAATCAACCATCTAATATAGAGATAATCAAATGAAAGAAACATGTATAATTGCCAAAATGGCACCAATATAATGTCTGAAATAAAAACGGAAAGAAACACTAGTGGAACATGCTCCACTAGCTAAAGCTTATATCTAAGCTAGATAGTAACGGTAGACATCCTCGAAAGCATGAGGACCTACCAAGTCCGGATGAAAGCTCCACGTCCAAACAGCTGCAACGTCAACATGTACGCTCTAGCGTCCACCTGTGCTTGCACCTAAAATTGTAGAGTTGTATAGGGTTAGTACACACTTGTACTAAGTATGGGTATATGCAAGCACACACCAAGGACAAGAATGAGAAAGGGTAGCTCTTTCTAACAACATGATTATGGAAAGTCAAGTCAGTGGACTTGCGAAATTGGGATTAGGAAAGTTAGTGAACTTTCCAAATTTGGATTTGGAAAGTCAGTGAGCTTTAAAAATTTGGATTAGGAAAGTCATGCCATGAGAGTAACATGCATCATCATACTTATCATATTGCACAAAACACATAACATCTTACACATAACACATATCATATAGCATACATCACATAACATCTTTTATAACATTCATTAATATGCCATGAGAACTTGGAATCATGGACTTGGCATTAAGATTTTCCAAAATAAGGGCTCAAGATATGGGACCTCAACTAGGGAGTCTTTATTAGCAAACACAGAGTCTGCTTCATTCATTCATATGTACTTCATTTCATTTTTTTCATAGGCTAGTGTGAACACCAGCTATACCTAGTGTAAGACCTTGGAAATAGCTTAGGTTCTCTAGATCCTAACATGTTGGTATTAGTGTTCTAAGGTCCTAATTATGTTTCATAGGTGGTATAGAGGTAGTAGCTAAAATATTAGAGGTGTTGGAAGTCAAACGTCTAGGGACGACTAAGACGTTTGACTACTAAGTCACCTAAATGTCTCTTATGTGGTTTTATGTGCTTATGTGTGTTTCATGGTGTTTTAAGGTTCTTAATAGAGTTAATATAGCATGTGTAGGAAGTGGTTAAAGTTTCGTGAAGTTTGGAGTTCAAACGATCAAGAACGTCCAAGGCATTCGAAAGATGTGCCTTGAGTCAACCTTGTACGTCTAGGCGAGTTTCGTCGAGTTTTATGTGTTCGTTTTGGATGAAATTCATGTTAGAGGTGTTAAACTCATAGATGGTTGTATTTGGGATGGAAAAGTCCGGGAATTTATCCCCAAGGACTATCAAAAGGTCCTTGAGGAAAGTACCCAAAATCTGATGGTAGGCTGTCCCAGGCAGCCTTGGCAACGGAGCAGTCAACGGCCAGTCATTGCTGTGACGCCCCATCAAAAGGGATTTGTCGTGGGGGCCTTGTCCAAGGGTGTGAAGGGAACCCTTGGCAAGCCACTGGAGCTTGCAACGGAGGTCCATGACAGGCCGTTGCACCCGTGACGCCCCGTCACAAGCCAGTCGTCGTAGCCAAGTCCCTGTGCGCAGATTTTCTGCCAAGTCAGGGGTGAATTGGTAAATTCACCCCACGTCCAAATATTAGTTTATGCGGTTTATTAAGGGTCTTATGGGTATTTTAGATGAGTATATAAGTGTTTAACACTTAGAATAATTCATTCTTCTAAAATCAAAACCCCAAAGTCCCTTAGAAATTCCAAAACCTCCATTGAAGAGGCAGCTTGGTGAGGGGTTCTTGAGTGGAAATTCTTCATCAAAGTGAAGAATTATCGTTCTTGAGGTATGGCTTTTGATCCTTGAAACTTATTTCATCAAGGAGCCCAATCCTCAAAGTGTTTTACAAAGTTTTCTAAAGTGAATTGTCCAATTTCGGGATTCTACCATGGGTTCTCGCATAAATGATTTCTAAACATTGAATTATGATCTAATTGATATTGTATTGATGATTCAACACAAATTACCTATGAACCCATGTGAATTGATGAACCCTAGTTTTGACTACTTATTGGGTTACTTGATATTAAGCTAATGTTGATGAATTGTTGGGTAGTTTCTTATGGGCTTTCTAATGATATAAGAATTATATTCAATTAATATATAATTGATCTTAGATTTTTAAACCTAGATTTAATTGATGTAGATTCATTGAGTTTTATGGTTATTGCTTTGAATTATTGTTCATGGCCATGGGTAAGGGCCTTGTGATGTTGAATTGGTTGAATTGGCATTGAATTGAAGAGTGGATATGGGTATGAAGGTATGCTGCCCCGTTTTCCTTAATTTGATATTAATTATACTTCGATTCTATTGTGATTGGTATGGTCCACTTATGGTGGCGGTGATATGTGTTTTACTTGCAATTGATGTGGCCTTGTCGGCATTACTTTATGCAATAATATGAACATGGCCTTATTGGCAAATACTTGAAGTTATGTGTCTATTTGTGTAGTTGATGATGTGAGTATGATATTACCTATCTACATGTGAAGTTATATAGTCATGTATGTATTCTTCTAGTTATGTTGCCTTGAGTAACCATGTTAGACTTTGACTTGATATTATGAATGTAGTGTTAGGTTAAGTCTTGGTTATTCCTACATGACTTTATGAGTCTATATGAATTATATGGATGATGTTATGATGATATATAGGATGACTTGAAGATGTTAGGTTGTTTTAGAAGTGTTTCTAGAATGACTTGTATTATAGGTTAAAAGTGAAGTATGTGATGTCTTGTCTTGGTTGACTTGTATCTCTTACTTGATGTATATATGGTTATGAGTATGTGATGTCTTGATATAGGGTGTTATAACTCTTAGTCTTGAATAATAAATATAGGTGAGACCTTAATGATAAGAAGGTCAAACTATGTGGAACCTTGAACCTAGTGGCGAGGTTATGAATTGCGAAGTAGTTAGCCGTAATGGTATCCTTCATGTTATGAGTGATGGACTTAGGGATGGTTGGATGGAACTGCATCATATCATACCTTAGGAAAATCGCTATGAGCTTCTTATCGCTAAAGTGAGATATGCCCTAGTGGAACTTGCTTTGGTAGGGTGAATGTAAAGGGGGTCATGAACTAGATAAGGACCTATTTATATGAACCTTAATGTGAATTAATCTATGAGAACGAAGGCTAGCACCGAGTGAGTATGAGTAGGGTTAAGTGGATTCAGTTAAAGAACAGACTGAATGCTTATTAAGCTCTTCATATTCCTTAACCATGTGCCTACATGGGATGTGTCCAAGTTCTACCATTGGCAAGTAGAACAACCTCATCGAAGTAGGATAGAACATCGGATTCCATGTCTTGCTACCATTGTCTATGTCGGTTATTGCCTATTCTCATCATGTGGAATACCTATTAGCATTAGATAAGTTTATGAGGTTTAGGTGGTGGTATGGGACGCTATCTAGACGTTGCACAATAGACTTTGAAGGTGTTATGTGGAGTTCCTAGGTCTTGTCCAAGACCATTATGTGAGTGTCTTATGTGATGCTTTATGTGAGTGTCTTATGTGATGTATGAGTCTTAATGAACTAATGACTTATGTAGTAACTATGTAAATGATTGAGTACCTAATCTAAAGTGACTTAAGCATTCCTTAGCTAAAGTATGAGGAGGACATGAGAGGATGGTCTCTTCATGTCTTATCTTTGGAAGTCATGAGGATGACTCTAGTTAGGGAAGTTGGTTAATCTTGTTGACATGATCTAAACCTTAGGAAGTCTTAAAGGACTATTTAGGTAATCTTGAAGAGGTTATTGCACTATGGACTTTATCTTCTTGATTTACTTAAGTAGTTCTTTTTATAGGCTTTGGAAGGAGAATGTCTTCTAATCTAAGTGTAGGTGTGTTTAGAGAGAATGATTCTATTTGAGGTAGTCTATAGGATCTCTTGTGTGTGTGTGATAGAGATTGTATGGGCAGTCGCTCCACACTCACTCAAGTGAACCTTGGAATTGACCTTTGGTAGATGAATCTTACCTTGATGTTTATGATTGTTTTCTAAGTATGTATGTGACTCATCGCAGGTAATCTTAAGGGTCGTTTAGGCACATCTAGAGAGGGTGTATGGGCGGTCTCTCTTTGTGTGACTTAAGTGAATCTTAGGATGAATTTAAGTGAGGGAATTACATGCTAGGAATACTTAGGGTGAAGGACAAAGTGATTCACTTTAACAGTGAATTAATTCACTGTACAGTGAATATAGCTCACTGTAAAGTGAGTTCCTTAAATGTTATTTTCGATTAAATGTTATCTTATGTGTTTCTTAATTGCTAAATGATGTTCTTATGTTTAATCTATGATTTCTAAATGAAAAGATGCATATTTCCAATAAAGTCCATTTTCATGATTTTATGCATATAGCCATACTTAGTACATGTGGTTGTACTAATTCCATGCTTTATTTTCTATATATAGTCCTTGGTAGGTAAGGAGCTTTGGAGAAGAAGTCTTGGGCTTAGAAGGATCGTCCGAGAAGAATAGTTGAAGTATGTCCTCATTTGACTCGAGGGCATATATATGTCGTTTTATGTTTCTTTTATGAAGTTTTGTAATAGACTATGAGTATTTCTATTTTCGTTTGAAGTATGGGCCGTGACCCAAAAGTATTCTTGTGTCTTAAGATGATGAGATTGAGACTTAGCATTTCTATTACATTTATATTAAAGAGTTTTAAAGACTATATTATGTTTTAGTGAAAAGTTTAAATTCCGCACTACTTTTCACTATGTATATGCGATGAATGATATGAATGAGGCTTGTCTTAGAACTCTGATAGTTCGATGACACCGGTCGCAATCCAAGATTCTACCCTATCTTCTAGGGTATGGTCTCGGGTTGTGACAAAGTTGGTATCAGAGCATAGGTTGGTGAAAGTAGTTTTAGGTATCAAAAAGTCTCATCAAGTCACGTCTAGTAGAGTCTTGACCATCGGTGTGAGTCGCGACACATCTATGGGCGAGAGGCTATAGGACGATAGAGTTTCCCTTCTTTTCTACTCCTATATCGTGTGGTAGAGTAAATGTTTTGATTATCCTTCTTATGTGTTTCCTTGTGTTTGCTAGGAGATGAATACTAGAAGGATGGCCGCTAGAAGATTGGAAGAGGAGAGGGTGAATGAGGGGGTTCCTCAAGTTGAGCAAGTTGCTCAAGATGAGCAAGGTGTCCAAGATGGGCAAAGTGATGAAGTGCCTCCCCAAGGTGATCATGTTCCTAATGTGGATGGAGGTGATGAGGTGCCGGAGTTGTCTAATAGGGTGATTGGAGAGGCTTTGATGGCTTTAGCTCAAGCCGTAACTACTCAAATCAATTTGATTATGGTGCCTAGGGTTATGGAGAGCACTATGACTTCTAGGTTGAGAGACTTTGTGAGGATGAATCCTCCTATCTTTATTGGCTCTAAGGTGAATGAGGATCCCAAGAGTTCCTTGATGGTGTGTACAAAGTTTTGAGTGCTATGGGGGTTACATCTAGGGAGAAGGCGCAGTTGGCTTCTTATCAATTGAGAGATGTGTCTCAAATTTGGTACACTCAATGGAAGGACAATAGGCCGGAAGATTCGGGTCCTATTGAGTAGGAAGAGTGTAAAGGAGCTTTTCTTGGCAAGTACTTTCCTCGAGAGAGAAGAGAAGTCAAGGTGGAGAAGTTTATTAATCTCAAGCAAGGCAATATGAGTGTTGAGGAGTACTTTTTGAAATTCTCGACATTGTCTAGGTATGCTCCTTCTCTTGTGTCTAATCCAAGAGATGAAATGAGTCGCTTTTGTACCGGAGTAGCCGATTTGGTGAAGGAAGAATGTCGTACCGGTATGCTTCATGATAATATGACCCTATCTAGACTCATGGTGTATGCACAATCTATTGAGGAGTCTAAACTTAGAAGGATGGATAGAAGTTTGAAAAGGGGTGTTGCTAGTGATCAAGAGCAACCTAGGTTCAACAAAAGAGTTCAAACTCAAGATGGACCTAGAGTTCCTAAGAAGAAGTTTGAGAAAGGAGGTGGTTCTAAGGATAGCAAGCCTACTTGCGCAAATTGTGGCAAGAGTCACTATGGTGAGTGTTTATTGGATACCGGTAGTTACCTTGGATGTGGAAAAGATGGGCACAAAGTGAGAGATTGTCCAAACATTGCTTCTATGAAGGAGGGCAAGAGGGTTGAGCCTAGTGTTCCAAAGGATGATGCTCCAACTAAGAGGTGTTTCTATGCACTCCGTACTAGAATTGAGAAGTCGGGTGATGGTGATGATGATGTTGGTAAGTTCTTGTTTCTCTTTTGATAGTATGAGTTCCTTCTAAGTGGGGGAGTATGATTTGTAGATGGGATAGAATTTCTTGAATTGTTGCATGTGCATGATGTTTAGGAGTTTGGTTGAAATTGAATTTCATTTAATTCTTGCATTGTGTGTGTTATGAAGCTTTGAGCATGTTGTATGATGTGTTTACATGATGTTATCTTGCATTCTATCATGTCTATATAAAGAATTGCCTAAAGATTGCATTTTCGGAAAAGTTGCTAAAATCACTGTTTCTTTAAGAACTGCTCACTGTAAAAATTTTGAGAAAATGACTATTTGATCCTTTGGTCTAAAATTCTTGTTATGTGGTTAGAACTGATGTATATGAGTATGATATTGAATATAAAATGAGTTTTTGCTAGTTGGATTGAAGCATGTGAGTTTTGTAGCATAACGAGTTATAGAATTGTTTTCTAGTTCTTGTTGTGTGTGAAACTCTTGATTATATGAAGTTGATGATTTATTCTTGATAATATGTTGTATATTTTGGTTATGTGCTGCTAGTTGAATCTCTAATCTTGGAAGTGTTCGGAGAGTGGCAAGTGTCATTCGAGGACGAATGTTGTCCAATTGGGGGAGATTGTAAGACCTTGAAAATAGCTTAGGTGCTCTAGATCCTAACATGTTGGTATTAGTGTTCTAAGGTCCTAATTATGTTTCATAGGTGGTATAGAGGCAGTAGCTAAAATATTAGAGGTGTTAGAAGTCAAACGTCAAGGGACGGCTAAGACGTTTGACGACTAAGTCACCTAAATGTCTCTTATGTGGTTTTATGTGTTTATGTGTGTTTCATGGTGGTTTAAGGTTCTTAATAGAGTTAATATAGAATGTATAGGCAGTGGTTAAAGTTTCGTGAATTTTGGAGTTCAAACGATCAAGAACGTCCAAGGCATTCGAAAGATGTGCCTTGAGTCGACCTTGTACGTCTAGGCGAGTTTCGTCGAGTTTTATGTGTTCGTTTTGGATGAAATTCATGTGAGAGGTGTTAAACTCATAGATGGTCGTATTTGGGCTGGAAACGTCCGAAATTTTATGTAACGGCCTGTATTTTTGTATGTGGTAGTTCTATTCATGTTATACTTGACATAGACTTATAGTGTAGGTGAGGGATCATGTTTCTTATGTGATTAGTGTTGGTTTAAACTAGCTTGGAAGGTGATGTAATGCCTTGCACGTTTTAGCATATGTATTGCAAGTTAACTCCGATGGAAAGTATTTAAGTAATTATAGTAAGATGGTAATTGAGCTAGCAGCTCCATCACCTACTTGATCTATATTATAGTTCAAGGGCCTAAGTTTGATTGACCAGATTTAGGCTTATATTTAGGGGCTCATTTGAAGCCCAAACCTATTAAAGAAATTGTGAATGAAAGAAGGCCCAGCAGCCAAATCTGCCAATTGGCCCATTTAGATAAAGCCCAAGTGAAACTAGGTAAGTGCATGACCTCCTAAGATTTGTTTTACCATGTTATTGGGCCAAGTGTGTACCACCTACTTGCATTAATCTGTCCCAAGTGGAATAAAAGAACAAAGGGAAAATGGACAGCCAAGGTCCAATAATATTAAGTCCAAAAAGGCCCAATTTAAAAGGACAAGCAGGTGGGGCACCTACTGGACATTATATGGCCCAAAATTGGTCAAGAGTGTCGGCCATAACACCTCCTTTTTCAAAGGATAAGGATCAAGTCTTATTCTCCATTTTGAACTTGCAAAAGTTTCAGATTTCCTAAGTTCTTTCTTGGTCTCTCTTGGCTTCAATTAGCAGCCCTAAAACACCTTAGAGTTCTTGAGTGCTGTCTAATTTTTCAAGTAAGAGTTTGAAGGAGAGTTTGAATTCTTGAAGTACAAGTGTAGAGGATAAATTTTCAGAATTAAGGTAAGACTTCAACCCATTTGTTTTCCTCTCTTTGATAATGTTCGGGGTGGAGAATTTTGTATATGTTTATCAAGAATTCATGGATTGTGATAAATCTTTGAGTCAATATTCTCCTATTATGCTGAAAGATTTGAGATTGATAGTGGCTGCCTTATGAATATTGTTGTTGAGGGCTATTTGGGTAGCTTGGGAGATGATGTATGAAGTTGTATTAATGTGTAGAGGAAGGGTGTGGTGGTTCACCATTTATGTAAGGGTTGTTTGGGCCTGATTTCCATCAAATATTTTAGCTACTGTTTTGGAGGACCTTATTGTGATTAGCTGCTGATGTTAGCTTAATCATGACTTATGTTGTAGATTAGCACCCAATAAGAAAGGCTGAATCGTGATAGTGGTTTTGGTCAGAAAAATAAGGTATGTAAGGCTATTTGATTCTATATCCTTTTGGCATGAAATCTGGCACCTGTAACTAATATCAATGAAGTGATTCCCATAAGGTCTATTTCTAGAAAAGGAAGCATAGTGGCAGCGTACTATCTCCAAATAGCTAACAATATTTCTTTCCCCATTCTAAGTACATGGAACTACTTCATTATATGTTCACTACTCTATACTTGTGTGATTTCCCCTTGTGCTATTATAGAAATGGTATTTGCAAAAGAAAGTTTGATGAATCCTTCTCCTAAGCCAATTGAAGTCAATTGTGCCATTAAGGTCTTAAAGTAAGGTGTTGATGTATTCCACTACTGTTCCGTATTTTCATATCTCCAAGATGATTATGATCACCAAAACATCTCAAAAGTGTTATGAACTGATTAACAACAATCTCAAAGATTAAAGAATCTAAGTGAAGAAATCTATATAATTAAGGGTGGCAGCTCAGGGGCGAAAGCCTAGCATGGGCCGATCCTTATTGGTATAGAAGGGTGGCAGCTCAGGGGCGAAAGCCTAGCATGGGCCGATCCCAAGTTGTGTAATTATGAGGACCGCATCCCAGGGGTTAATACGCCTAGCATGGGTCATCCTCTTCTACCACTGATCAGCTGGTCACTTGTATCACATGCCCAACAAAGATTATAACATACAAAGAAGGTAAAGAAAAGAATGTAGCTTACTTGATTCCACAAGAGTAAGCAAAGGTGGTCTTCTCTCCTAATCTATGCACTCATATGTTGCTACTTGATTTCATTTGTGCCTTGTATTACATATACTTTTTGCCTTACATATTCAGTACATTTTTCGTACTGACGTCCCGTATTGGGGACGCTGCATTTCATGCTGCAGGCTCAGGTACTCCAGCTAGTAGACCTCCTCAGTAGAAGCACTTGAAATTCTGCTACTTTTGGTGAGCTCCAAGTTGATTCGGAGCTTTATTAAGTCCTTGGTAAATTCGTTTGGTATTGTATCGTCGTATGTTACGGGTAAGGTGGTGTCTGTACCGAGCCTACTCTAGTCTTCTTATTCTTTAGAGGCTTTTTCGACCTATGTACAGGTTTCAGTTTGTTGTCTTCAGGCGTTGTGGCCTAAACGGCCAAGCTTGTATATAACTTTTGGATCTACCTTACGTGGTGATCGCTGCATGCCCAAAGTGAAACTTGTCTCATTTTTTAGTATATGCTCAGTAAGAACAAGTTGGGTTGTGTTTTATTCTGTCGTTTAGGGCCTCGGGTGCCTGTCCGTCTTAAGGGTTTTGCGGCTTGACAAAATGGGGTATCAGAGCCGGTCATTTCCTAGGGAGTCCCAAATCCGTGTTGTGTAGAGTCTTGGCTTCTGGGATGTGTGTGCACCACATTTATCAACAGGAGGCTACGGGACCTATAGGAGTGGTCTCATCTTCATTTCTAGGATCGTCGATAGAACTTGTGTTGTAGGTGAATCATATCTAATTACTCAATTGTTTTATTATAGCAAAGATGCCGATTACGAGAAGGAGTAAAAGTACTGGTAAACGAGTAGAAGTGGCTGCCCAAGAAGGGACCAACCAACCACCACCAAGTCAAGCTGTTCAAAGTGGGGCTCAAGATGAGTCTCTATCGTAGACTTCCTCGACGCCTCCATCTCCTGAAGAAATAAGGAGGGAAGATGAACCTCAGGAACCCCCTATTAATGCTACCGAGCAAAATTTGAGGAATGCAGTCCAATTATTGACTCGTATAGTTGCTGGTCATGGCCAAAGGCAAGAAGGTTCAGTTGCAGGTACTAGTGGTGTAGTTAGATCAGCTGGAACACGGATACGTGATTTTCTTAACTTGGACCCTCCATCATTTACCGGGTCAGATCCTAATGAAGATCCCCAAGACTTTATAGATCAAAATCCAAGCACTTTGGATATTATGCATGTAAGTGGTTTAAAGAAGCACTTGAGCTAGCTGCATACCGAATTAAAAGGTGTGGCTTATATGTGGTATGAAGCTTGGAAGCAATCTAGGGGAAACAACTGCACCTTCAGCTAGTGGAAATAGTTCAAAAAAGGGCATTCCTTGATCATTATCTGCCATTGGAGATCGAGAGGCCGTTGCGGATCAGTAGTTCTCTTAAATCTCCACCAAGGAAATTCTGAGTGTGAGGGAGTATAGTCTAAATTTAATTCCTTGGCCAGGTATGCTCCTAATGTCGTAGCTACTATGGGAGGGGATAGATGTTCATCGTTTTGGACAGGTTAGATTCAATCGTTTAGAGATTGTACATTGCTTCATTAAATACAAGGATATGGATTTATCGCAAGGATGCAGGCCACCTTTTGCACAAAAATTGGAGGATCAAAGGCAAAGAAGAAGAACACAAGAGTTGGAAACAGGGCATTCTAAGAGGGCCAGATCAATGGGGCAGTTTACACCATCCCAAGGTGAGTTTAGGCCTCGGTTCTCTAACAGACCACCTAGGGCATCATCTTTCTACTCTACAGCTAGTGCTCCACCACGGTTCCAAGGGTTCAGAGGCAATCAGTTTGGGCAAAGAAGTGAAAGCCAAGGCAGTCATCAAGAGCAAGGAAGTACGAGCCAATCAAGGCCTCCACGACAGCCTTGTAAACAGTGTGGGAGGAATCATCTAGGTTCATGCAGGTTTGGGACGGATGTTTGTTTTTGGTGTGGCACACCAGGGCATATGATGAGAAACTGCCCTCATAGGGGAGTGGGTGGCGTTGTTCAACCAACTAGATCAGTTGTTGCGTCGACCTCATCAACCCCTTCTTTAGGTAGGGGACTACATATGCCTGCAGGTCGGGGTAGAGGAGCTAGGGGAGCAGCTAGTTCTAGTGGAGGTCAGAATCGCACATATGCACTAGGGGATCGACAAAATTTAGAAGCCTCGCCGGATGTGGTTACAGGTACATTGTCCATCTTTTCACATATTGTATATGCATTAATCGATCCGGGGTCTACACTATCATATGTTACACCATTGATTGCTGGAAAGTTCAAAAGAACACCAGAATTATTAGCGAAGCCATTTGAAGTGTCTACACCGATTGGTGAATCTATTATAGCTAGGAGAGTTTATCGTAATTGCATTGTAACTGTTTGTGATCGCGATACATTGGCTGACCTTGTTGAGCTAGACATGGTAGATTTTGATGTTATAATGGGTATGGACTGGTTAGCTTCTTGTTATGCCACGGTAGATTGCCGAACTAAGATAGTGCATTTCCAGTTTCCAAAAGAGGTAGTCCTCGAATGGAAAGGTAATATTGGGATGCCAAGAGGTAAATTTATTTCTTATCTTAAGGCAAAGAAGATGATTTCCAAAGGATACATATGCCATCTGGTTAGAGTGAAAAATGTAAATGTAGAGCCACCAACCCTTCAATCCATTCCGGTGGTAAATGAATTTCCAGATGTGTTTCCTGAAGATCTTCCAGGTTTGCCTCCAGAACGAGAAGTAGAGTTCGGTATTGATGTGCTTTCAGATACTCAACCTATCTCAATTCCTCCGTATAGAATGGCTCCGGCAGAATTACGAGAGTTGAAGGAGCAGTTAAAAGACTTATTACAGAAAGGATTCATAAGGCCTAGTGTGTCGCCATGGGGAGCACCAGTTTTATTTGTACGCAAAAAGGATGGCTCATTAAGAATGTGTATCGACTACCGGCAGTTGAATAAGGTAACAATTAAGAACAAATATCCCCTCCCTAGAATTGATGATCTGTTTGATCAATTACAAGGTGCTAGGTGTTTTTCAAAGATCGACCTGAGGTCAGGTTATCACCAAGTGAGGGTCAAGGACAAAGATATACCCAAGACAGCTTTCCGAACACGGTATGGTCATTTTGAGTTCTTAGTCATGTCATTCGGGCTAACAAATGCACCAGCAGCTTTTATGGATTTGATGAATAGGGTGTTCAAGCCATTCTTAGATGTGTTTGTGATAGTGTTCATAGATGACATTTTGGTGTATTCAAGATCGGAAGAGGATCATGCTAATCACTTGCGGCAGGTTTTACA
>JABWTJ010000932.1:116394-131030 GCA_016801875.1 Solanum sitiens | reverse complement strand
TTTGAGATGTTGATTTGGTGGTCATAATCATCTTGGAGACATGAAATTACGGAACAGTAGTGGAATACATGAAAACAATACTTTGAGGCAGTAACAATGACATAAGGAGCTATGAAACATCAACACCTTACTTTAAGACCTTAATGGCACAATTGACTTCAATTGGCTTAGGAGAAGGATTCATCAAACTTTCTTTTGCAAATACCATTTCTATAACAGCACAAGGGGAAATTACACAAGTATAGAGTAGTGAACATATAATGAAGTAGTTCCATGTACTTAGAATGGGGAGAGAAATATTGTTAGCTATTTGGAGATAGTACGCTGCCACCATGCTTTCTTTTCTAGAAATAGAACTTATGAGAATCACTTCATTGATATTAATTGCAGGTGGCAGATTTCATGCCAAAAGGATATAGAATCGAATAGCCTTACATACCTTATATTTATGACCAATACCACTATCACGATTCAGCCTTCCTTATTGGGTGCTAATCTACAACATAAGTCATGATTAAGCTAACATCAACAGCTAATCACAATAAGGTTCTCCAAAACAGTAGCTAAAAATATTTGATGGAAATCAGGCCCATACAACCCTTACATAAATGGTGAACCACCACACCCTTTTGGATAAGAGTGGTTTTCTCTTTGGACAAAGAATCGGGTTCTTGTTGTATACCTCCTCTCTTCGCAGATATGGTAAGAACCAAGATACAAGATAGGAATAATGGAAGTATTCCTTATGGTAACCTTACTTACGGTGATTTGGTAAGCACCATTAATAGTGTAGCTCTTGAACTATGCACAGATATTAAGCTCAAACATCAGCTTAAAAGAGAACAATCCTCTTCAAGAAAAGAACTTGGAAGTTTCTGTAGAGACTTTGGATTTATTACTCCTCCAGATAAAACAAAGAAGGAAAATAAAGAAAAATCTTACAGAAGAAAATCTCGAAGAAAGGATGATTCTTCTAAACCAAGGAAGAAGCATTATAGGTCTAAAAGACCTATTCAAAAGAAAGATGATGTTTGTTGGACATGTGGCAAGACAGGTCACAGAGCTAATGAATGCCGATCAAAGACAAAGAAAAAGAAGATTAATCTTCTTAATATAGATGAAGAAACCAAAGGTAAACTTCTTGCGATTCTTGATGAACCCTTTTCTGATTCTTCAGGTACATCTGACGAATACAGTGATGATGAAGACATTAATTTGGACTACGATTCAGATTCTAGCAAATCAGGCAATGATTGCACTTGTACCGAAGCCTTTTGTACTTGTGGTAACAAACCTCAAATTAGAGTGCTTTCAGATCATTCTAAAGAAGCTCTCTTTGATGTTATTCAACATATATTGATGAGGCTAGAAATCGTTTTCTTCTAGAACTCAAAAATATTCTTCTCAATACAGACAAGCCAAAATCTCATCCAAATATTGAACCTTTCAATATGAAACAGATTATGAATCGAACCGATTATAATTCTGAACCAACCATTTCAGACCTTCGTCATGAAGTTTCTACTCTTAAAGATGAAATCAGGGATATTAAATCTCGTCTTTCTAATTTAGAAATTGATATTCCTATTAATCAAGATTCTAAACATCCAGCTTTTCATGACTTCGAGTCTAAACACAGTTCTTTGAAGGATTCTGATAACGAAGATGATATTAATCCTCCTAATGATCATCTCGTAGAAAACTTTATTACCCATACAGGTAATGATACCTCGACTTCGGCGGCACCAGGAGTGACGGTAATTTCTTCTATTCGACCTCAGAGTCATCATATACCTATTAAAATAGTAGTTAATAAGCATTTTGTTATTAACAAAGTTGCTTTGCTTGATAGTGGTGCAGATAGGAATTGCATCATGAAAGGTATTGTTCCTCTTCAGTATTTACAAAAGAGTACTTCTAAACTATACTCCGCCACAGGAGAACTTTTAAAAATTAATTATAAGCTCTCCAAGGCTCATATTTGTAATAATGGCATTTGTTTAACAAATGATTTTGTTATAACTGAAGATATTAGTGAAGATATCATCCTTGGAATACCTTTTATTACTCAAATAAAACCATATTCTACCAATTTGGATGGTATTTCCACTAATATTTTAGGTAGAGAATTACTCTTCCCTTTTGTAAAAACTCTTTCTCAAAAAGAAAGTGATTTTGTTAGAAAAAATACTGTTTTTAAAATTAACAAACTTTCTCTACATCTTAACTTTTTAAAGGAAGAAATTCGTATTAAGAAAATCGAACAGATTTTAAAAACCCCGGAGATTGTTAGTAAAATAACAAATCTTCAAGAAAAATTTGAAAAAGAAATATGTTCTGATTTTCCTAATGCATTTTGGAAAAGGAAGAAACATATTGTTTCTTTACCATACATTGATGGATTCAATGAACAGGCCATTACCACTAAGGCAAGACCTATTCAAATGAATCAAGAAATGATGGAATTTTGTAAAAAAGAGATTGATACTCTTTTAAAAAATAAAATCATTAGAGTTTCAAAATCTCCTTGGAGTTGCTCCGCATTTTATGTAAAAAAAAATTCTGAAAAGAACGTGGTGCTCCCAGACTTGTAATCAATTACAAACCTTTAAACTCTGTTTTAAAATGGATTAGGTATCCTATACCTAATAAAAAAGATCTTTTAAAAAGAACTTTTAAAGCAAATGTATTTAGTAAATTCGATATGAAATCAGGATTTTGGCAAATTCAGATTTCTGAGGATGACAAATACAAAACTGCTTTTAATGTTCCATTTGGACAATTTGAATGGAATGTTATGCCTTTTGGGCTCAAAAACGCCCCTTCTGAATTTCAAAATATCATGAATTCCATTTTCAATGAGTATTCTTATATGTCGATTGTTTACATTGATGATGTGTTAATCTTTTCAGAGAATATAGATTCTCATTTTAAACATCTTAACACATTCTTTAATGTTATTAAAAACAATGGTCTAGTCGTCAGTGCTAGAAAGATGGTTTTGTTCCAAACAAAAATTAGATTTTTAGGATATGATCTTTTCCAAGGGTCTTTTAAACCTATCTGCAGAGCCTTAGAGTTCTCTTCAAAATTCCCCAATGAAATCCTTGACAAATCCCAACTGCAGAGATTTCTAGGTAGCCTAAACTATGTTGCAGACTTTATTCCGAAAGTTCGACAAGTTTTTGAGCCTTTGTATAAAAGACTTAGGAAAAATCCTGTTCCCTGGAATTCTGATCAAACCCAAGCTGTCATTAGAGTCAAAACTCTTGTACAAATGATCCCTTGTTTAGGAATCCCTAATCCTAATGCTTTTATGATTGCTGAAACCGATGCTTCAGACATTGGTTATGGAGGCATTCTGAAACAAAAGATAGATCATGAATCTATGGAGCAATTAATTCGGTTTACTTCAGGAATCTGGAATTCCTCTCAGAAAAATTATTCTACTGTTAAAAAAGAAATTTTATCAATTGTACTTTGTATCACAAAGTTTCAAGATGATCTTATAAACAAAATGTTTTTGTTAAGAGTAGGCTGCAAGTCTGCAAAAGAAATTTTGCAAAAAGATGTTAAAAATATTGTTTCAAAACAAATCTTTGCTAGATGGCAAGCTCTACTATCTAGCTTCGATTTTGATATTGATTTTATCAAAAGAGAAAATAACTCTTTGCCAGATTTTCTAACCCGTGAATTTTTACAGGGTAAGCATGAGGCCATTTAAACCGGTAGCCAAAGGAGAAAAAGAATCTCCAAAACAACGAATGGCTAGACCATTCGAACTCCCTCCTCTTACACCTATGAAAGCAGAATCTTCCCAAAGGCCTGTTCTTTCATTTCAGAACAAATTTACAGCCTTAGCTGAATATCCAAAGTTGTTAAACACTTCTCACCAAAACCTTCTAAGGCCAAACTGTCCTCCACAACCCCAGAAATTAAATCTGAAAACTTCTACTAATGTTGCTCCTGAAGCATCTTCCAGTTCTTTGCAGACCAAAGAAACTTATACCATGAAAGCTCCTGAATCTTTTGCCCAAGCAGTCAAACCTGATTTGATAAAACCAATCATTTCCAAACCTAACCCAAAAGACGAATCTTTTGAATTTCAGGTTTCGCAGATATTGCCATTGATGGCGATAAACAAAGAATTTGCTCACATGGATGTTAATACTTTAGCAAAACCATGTTACACAGATTTTAATTATGTGGATACTGATAATCCACTCAAAACAAGGAGGTTCTATGAAGCAATTTTGGTGGACACAGATTCAATTGACATTGAACATTCTAGAGATGTTAATAATCAGATTCAATACTCAAGATTTACAATCAAGAGAATATTGGATCCATTTGAATGGTATGCAGACCATCTACATACTCCGATTGCATTGACAATGTCACATCGTCCTCAGACTTATAATTGGTATGATTATAAGGCAGTATGGATGAATTTTATTTATCTTAGACCAAGACACACTTGGTTTGTTAAATACAGCACAGCTATCACCAAAGCCGTTATTCCAAGACGGTTTTATGAGTGGTGGAATTTATTTGGAGGAATCAAAGAAATTCTTCCCCAGCAATTTTCCAACAGGTATGAAGCTTTTCAAATCCAAGAGGAGATAACAACATTACCAGAGCATATAAAAATATGCAAATATCATATTAAGAAAAGAATATCTTATATTATTACTTGGAATTTTGTCAAGAATGATATAGATAGAATTCAATACTTGTGTAAGCAAGTCCAGGTAAAAGGTTGGGTTCCCAAACAACCTAACAAACAAATCTCAGAGAAGGTTCAGACTTCTCCTACAAAATTATCCAAGACTATCCTCAAACAAAAGTTGAAGGAAGCAATGGACAACATTGATAATTATACTCAAAGTCAAATCATGAAAATGGTTAAAGACGCCGCTTCTAAAGAAAGTGACACTGATGATAATGGAGACATGTGTGATCCTCAAGGTTTAGCCTTAGCGTATATACATGGAACCTGATTATGAATAGGAAATAACCCTTGATGAAAAGATAGATGCAAAGCCGGAATTATCTTTTTGTAAAGTGGTTTTCACTATTTCAAATTTGGCTTCCATCGAAAGCTAGAAGACAAAACACTTTTGGAAAAGCATTCCATTATTTCAGGCTTTCTCATAAAGAGATTCCCACTCAACCGACAAAAGAAGAAAAGCAGAAGATGCTCCACTATCTTTTAGTAGGTCCCCAATTAGTGTCGGCAACATCTTGACCGTCCATTTGTAAGTCTAAGATGAAAAGGCACATATTATTTCTCTATTTAAAGAGTCTTATTTCCCATTAGAGAGCATCGGAAAATTTAGCAATATTCTAAAAATCTCTCTCTCTCTCTTATGTATAATCTCTTTCTCTTATGTACAAGCGTTGTGATGAATAAACTCTTGGCTTGATTCGTGAGTTGAGATGTAGTGTCTAGAAGCAACCTCTCCGTTCCTAGTGAGCTTTCTAAGATAGACTATTATGTTGAGAAATCTGTGGGGAGTTATGCCTAGCACCGAGATGATATGAAGGGGAGGTGGATTACACTTCGTGAGTCGAGATGTTGTAATACAAAGTACCTCTTGAGATGAGTACTCCTCGTTAGTAGAGAGTGAGTTACTTAGTAACAATGTCCTTATCCCTTAACTATGTGCCCGCATAGGTTTAGCTATTGGAAAAGCCATGTAAACGCTAAGAAGCATGACCTTACACTAGGCAAGTAAGGATCCCTATTCCGATAGGGGTTAATATCGGGATTCCATGTCTAGCTCTCATGGTCTTTGTCGGTTAAGCTAACTCCCACAAAAGAATTGATTTGAAACTAGTTCACTTGTATATTGTTGATATTGTGTATGTATGTCGTGAAGTGCTCGATCCACATTAGTTACCTAGTAGGAGCACTAAGTGGGAGTAGTAGTATGGGATGATATTCTCACATTGCACTTGGTGTGACCTATACCTACTATGGGAGAAGAGTACTTTCATGAAATCCGTGTGAATGAGTACTATGGTGTGGTGTTATGGATGATTATTGTGGAGTACTTGAGTAAATGGTATCCATTAGGAGCACTAAGTGGGAGTGGTAGCATGGGACGCTACTCCACATTGCACCTAGTGTGACCTATATTTCCATGAGTGTTTTGCATATGTTATCCAAGGGCGTTGATTTGATTTCCAACGAAGTAAGCCTAAGATTTGGTGGTTTTAAGGGTCGCTTTGGTGTGGTTTGGAGGGAGGTGTAATGAAGATCCTCTCTTGGCTCACCTTAGGGAGTCTTAGGATAACTTTGGGTTAGGGCAACTTCAAAGCAAAAAGAGTTCATATGACTTGGACCGTGACATTCATTGTAAGGTCTTCATTGTAATAATTCAAAATGTTCACTGAAATGCTTTATTCAATTTTACTGTAAGTTTAGTAAGTTCACTGTAATGTTCCTTTTAGTTTACTGTAAGTTTTAGTAAAGTCACTGTAAAGTGTTCTTTTGGTTCAAAATTATGTGAGTCCTTACATAAGTGTTAAATGACGATTCTTATATTGGTTTGTTTCTAAATTCATGAATATTATATTTAAATTGCATGAAAAGTTATTTTACTAAAATGTCCCTTTTTGTATGTTTTTGCATATGCCATACTTAGTACATTGTTGTACTAACCCCATACTTTTATATACCTTATGAGTATAGGTTGGAAGCCTTTTGGAAGATCAGAGTTGAAGCTTGGGAATTCTCTCTCTCAAGAATTGGGTATGTCCTCATATATTCGAGGACATAATTTTGTGTTTATTAGTTTCATTATTAAGACTTAAATTAGCATTTCCTTTTATTGTAAAGGGCCGTGTCCCTAAGATTCTAAGTTGTGTCTTTAAGTTGGATTGTGACGATAAGATTTCCTAGTATTTATGAAAAGACTTCTTTTATTATTATTATCGTGAAAAGTTTTAATTCCGCACTACTTTTCATGCTTTATGTTATGAATGCTAGTTAGAGGGCTTGTACTAGACCCCAAAGGGTCAAGTATGCCCGGTCACGATTTGAAGGTTTTCCCTAACTTCTAGGGCGTGCTTTCGGGTCGTGACAGGTAAGGTCAACACTGGAGCGGAGGTAAGCTTATCTTTCAACTCTTGAAAACCTTTCTCACAAGCTTTTGACAACTCAAACTTCACCTTCTTTTGGGTCAAGGCTGTCAAAGGAGAAGGAATGGACGAAAATACATCAACAAATCTTCTATAATAGCCGGCTAGACACATGAAACTCTTTATGTCTGTTGGAGTCAAAGGTCTAGGCAAATTTTTGACTGCATCCATCTTCTTCGGATCAACCTCTACACAATCACAAGAGATAATATGGCCAAGAAAAGCAACTGACCTCAACCAAAATTCACACTTGCTAAATTTGGCATAAAGTTGGTGTTCCTTGAGGACTTGCAAGGCCAACCTCAAGTGATTCTCATGCTCATCTTCATTCTTCGAGTATATTAAAATATCATCACTAAACACAATCACAAAGAGTCAAGGTAATCTCGGAAAACTCTATTCATTAGGTCCATGAACGCCGTCGGGACATTTGTTAACCCAAAAGACATAACTAGAAATTCATAGTGACCATACGTAGTTCGAAAAGCTGTTATGGGAACATTTTCACCTCTCACCCTAAGTTGGTGATATCCAGACCTTAAGTCAATCTTGAGAAAAAACTAGCACCTTCGAGTTAATTAGATAGATCATCAATCTGAGGGAGACGATACTTGTCTTTTATGGTCACATAACTAAGTTGGCAATAATCAATGCACATTCTAAAGGACCCATCCTTCTTCTTAACAAACAAGATCGGAGCACCCCATGGAGAAATACTAGGTTGAATGAAACCCTTGTCTACTAAATCTTTGAGTTGGATCTTCAACTCTTTCAATTCCATCAAAGCCATCCTATATGGAGGAATTGAAATGGGATTCGTATCCAGTAATAAGTCAATGCCAAAGTCAATTTCTCATTCGGGAGGAACTCTTGGAAGGTCATTAGGAACAGCCTCTGGGAATTCTCCCACTACAGGGATAGACTCAATAGAAGGAGTTTCACTTTATAGGTCCTTAACCCTCACCAAGATGGTATAAACAACCCTTGGCTATAATCTTACAAGCCTTCAAACAAGAAATGATTTAACCCCTTGGCATAGAATTTCCCCCCTTCTACTCTAAAGTGGGTTCATTAGGGAATTGAAACTTCACTACTACAATCTATGGAAGCAAAACAATCAGGGAACCAATCCATACCCAATATTATATCAAAATCAAACATGTCAAGTTCTACTAAATCAACAAGAGTAACTTTATTGGGAAGCATTACCGGACATTTCCTATAGACTCTTTTTGCAACTACGGAGTCACCCATTGGGGTACAAAAGGGTTCAATTACAACATCAGAAAGTACATCAAACTTCCTAGCTACCAAAAGTGTAACAAAATAAAGGGTAGCACATGGGTCAAGAAAAGCATAAACATTAATAGAGAAAACTTGTAACATACCTGTCACTACGTCGGGAGAGATTTCTTGTTCTCCCCTAGCCTTGAGCGCATAAAAACGCTTCCTTTTTGGAGCTTCATAACTAGGACCGCTTGTTTGAGTTTGGCTATTCCCCTTACCTTGACTTCTTACATTAGGACAATCATTCATCATATGGTCACCTTTGCCACAACCATAGCAACTATTAGCTCCAACAAGGTATTCACCCATATGTTTCTCACCACACTTAACCCAAGTTTGTCTTTCTCTTGGTGGATCAATATTTCTCCCCTTTTGAGGTTTAGGATTCGAACCTCTATCATTAAGATTCTTGGAGAAATTTGAAGGAACTTGGTTTGAAAACCTCTTCTTAAACTTAGGCTTGTCTTGAACATCAAGCCTACTTTTTGAAGAACCATTTTCAAAAGACTTTGCCTTTTTAGCTTCCTTATTCCTCTTCCTTAAACGACTTTCCTCAAACCGTTGAGCATGAACCATCAACCTAGAAAGATCCATATTGTCATGAAGCATCGTTGCACGACATTCTTCTTCAAGCTCTTCTGACACTCCCATTATATAACGACTCATTTCATCCCTAGCATTGGAAACCAAAGAAGAAGCATATTTGTACAGCTTAATGAACTTTAAGAAGTATTCCTTGACACTCATACCTCCTTGACAAAGGTTGAAGAAATCCTCTACCTTAGCTTCCCTTTGTTCCCTTGGAATGAATCTGTCAAGAAAGGCCTTTTTGAAGATCTCCCAAGTCATGGGACCATCTCTTAAAGCCCGATTATCCTTCCACTAATTGTACCATGTCTGAGCCACTTCCTTGAGTTGATAAGCAGCAAGTTCAGCCTTCTCAGTAGTACTCACACCCATAGAAAACAAAATCTTGTAGACCTCATCAAGGATATCTTGGGGGTCTTCATCAACTTTTGACCCAAGGAAAATAAGAGGATTCATCCTCGTAAAATCTCTCAAACGGCTAGCCATTGTACTAGCATGTTGGTTCTCTCGAGGTGCAACCTCTCTGTTAGCTTGTGTCTTAATAGCCTGATCTTGGGTGGTGATGGCTTTGGCCATTTGGAACAGGGCTGCCTTGACCTCACCATCTGTCGTAGACGGAGGATTCACCGGGACTTGATCATTTGCATCAGCTTGCACTTGAGGAGGAACTTGATGGCCTTAGGGAGTAACTCCTGTATTCGCAATCTCTTATCCTACTCTTCTCCTGGATATCCTTCTTGTGTTCATCGCCTATATCCACAAGAAAGGGATTAGATGCTAAAAGATACATAGTGTCAAAACTCTAAAGGCACGACATATGATTCCCAAGAAAAGAGAAGTTTCCTGATCATCATATAGCATTTCGTCCATGTGGTTTAGTGAGACATTGATCCTAAGGATATTTAACCTCATGCTCTGATACAAAGTTTGTCACACCGGGAGAGCAAACTCCAAATGCGACCGGCGTCGTCGTCCTCTCATAGGACACATACAAACCCTTAGCATTCGTCATAACATGTGATCAATAAAAATTGCAGAAAACTTAAAGCTTTTACATTCTATTTGAAATATACTTATACTTCATACTTAACATTCATAATGATATACGATAGTATAAAAAAACTTGTCTCACATATATAAAACCATGTAAAGAGTATGAATCTGGACTTAGCTAATAAATAGTTAATATGACAGAATCCAAAAGAACATAAATGGAAGTAGAATATTCTTAAAACTACTAAGTCTTCATAAAATGGAATATGAAAGATAGAATCCCCGTACATGAGGACCTACCAAGACTTGGAGAAAGAGTTCCAAGCTTCTTCAATCGACATAATCTCATCAATGTAGATTCTCGCATAATCCTCGGCCCTGTAAGTAAACTTCACAAGGATAAAGTAGGCAGACTTAGTCATACTGTCCATAATAACCCATTTGGAGTCATGTTGTCTCCTAGTCCTCGAAAGACCAACCACGAAGTCCATGTTAATGGCCTCCCTTTTCCAAGTCACAACCTCAATCATCTGAGTGAGAACACCAGGCTTAAGGTGCTCCGCCTTAACTTGCTGACAATTAGGACACCTGCCCACATATGTAGCAATGTCTTTCTTCATGTCATCCCACTAATAGATCTGCTTGAGGTCATCATACATCTTGGTGGAACCTGGATGTATCAAATACTTGGAACCATGGGCCTCTGCAACAATCTTGGTCCGCAAATCATCCACATCTGGTACACACATCCTGTCCTGGTACCTAAGTATGCCGTCACCTCCCAGCAAAGGACTTATTCATCTTTATCAGCACTGAGTCCTTCAACTCCATCAACACAGGATCAAGATGCTGACCCTTCTTGACTTCAACTACCAAGGATGAGTCAGAACTGGGATGAACTGAAACACCCCCACTAGTAGAAGCCATCAACCGCACACCCAGTCTGGCCAGTCTGTGTACATCCTTCACCAACTCCTTCTTCCCATCATCAACGTGGGTTGTACTACCTATGCTCAACCTTCTCAAATCATCAGCTACAACATTTGCCTTTCCTGGATGGTAGTGGACACTCATGTCATAGTCCTTCAACAGCTCCAACTATCTCCGCTGACGTAGATTAAACTCCCTCTGTGTGAACACGTACTGGAGACTCTTGTGGTCTGTGAACACATCCACATGCACCCCGTACAAGTAGTGCCTCCACAACTTCAATGCAAACACCACAGCTACCAACTCCAGGTCATCAGTGGGATAATTCTTATCATGAACCTTGAGCTGTCTGGACGCGTAGGCTATCACCTTACGATCCTGCATAAGAACACAACCCAAACCAATCCTAGATGCGTCACAATAAATAGTGTAATTCTCACCATATTTAGGCAACGTAAGCACTGGGGCTGAAGTGAGTGTGTCCTTGAGCTCCTGGAAACTCTTTTCACAATTTTATGCCCATTCGAACTTCGCTTTCTTCTTAGTCAAAGCTGTCAGAGGGGCAGCAATGGAAGAAAAACCCTCCACGAACCTGCGTTAGTAACCAGCCAATCCCAAAAACCTACGGATATTGGTGGGAGTAAGAGGTCTTGGCCAGTTCTTAACAACCTCAGTCTTCCTGGGGTCCACCTTCACACCCTGATCGGAAACAACATGACCCAGGAAGGTCACTGATCTAAGCCAAAATTCACACTTGCTGAATTTGGCATACAGGTGATGTTGTCTAAGTACCTGCAAGGTTAGTGTCAAATGTTGTTCATGCTCTTCCTTGGTCTTAGAGTAGATGAGGATGTCATCAATGAATACTATGATGAAAGAATCAAGGTATTCACGCAATACTCGGTTCATGAGGTCTATAAATGCAGTTGGTACATTAGTGAGACCAAATGACATGACTAGGAACTCATAATGACCATAACGGGTACGAAAGGCTGCCTTTGGGATATCTTCATCCCTAACCCTAAGATGATGATACCCGGAACGAAGATCAATCTTCGAGAAGAAACTAGACCCTTGAAGCTGATCAAATAAGTCATCTATTCTTGGAAGTGGATACCTGTTCTTTATAGTGACTTTGTTGAGCTACCGATAATCGATACACATTCTGAGGGTTCCATCCTTCTTTTTCACAAACAGCACTGGAGTGCCCCAAGGGGATATGCTCGGCTGGATGAAGCCCTTATCAGTGAGATCTTTTAACTGCAGCTTCAACTCTTTGAGTTCAGCTGGAGCCTTGTGCCTAGTCTACACTCACTATTGTGAATACGGCTACACTTGTCACATTCCTTTCTGGGACGCTGCACATCCTCCATTGCCCTTCTTGGTCTAAGGTTTGCCTCCTCTAGGTGCTGAAATCCTCTGAGAGTTAGAGTTCCTTGAACTCTGATGCCCTTTCTTAAATCTGGGCTGATCACGAACTCCGAAAGTGCTCCTGCCACCACCACTGCTGGAATATGTCTGGTAAGAAGGGTTAGACCTCCTGACCTCACGGACTCTCCTCTTCTTCCTGCTGTCCTCAACCTGCTGGACATGCACCATCAGCCTGGACAAGTCCATGCTGTCATGGAGCATCGCATCCCGACACTCCTCCTCCAAGTCCTCTGAGATTCCTGTAATAAACTTGCTCATCTTGTCCCTGTTGTTCGACATAAGGGAAGTGGCATACCTGGACAATTTTAAGAATTTCAGGGAATACTCCCTGACAGTCATCGATCCCTGCTTAAGGTTGATGAATTCCTCAACCTTAACCTCTCTCATCTCTCTGGGGAAGAACCTCTCCAGAAAGGCTGTCTTAAACAGCTCCCATGTGATCGGACCTCCGCCCAACGCCCTACTATCCTGCCACATCTTGCACCAAGCCTGTGCAACATCCTTCAGCTGGTACGAGTCTAGCTCAGTGTCATACCTCAAAACCCATTAAGACGGACAGGCACCCGATGCCCTAAAGGCCCGAGAGAACCAACCTACAACCTGTTCTTACTGAGCATATACTGTTAAATTGAGACAAGTTAACTTTGGATGCAGCGATACAAACCAACGTAAGTAGATCCAAAAGTTATATACAAGACTTGGCCGTTTAGGCCACAAATCCTTAAGACACAACTGAACCATGTACATACGTCTACAAAGCCTCTAAAAGATAGAAGACTAGAGTAGGTCGGGACAGACCCCGCCTTACCCTTAACTATGATACAATACCAAACGAATTTACCAAGGACTTAATAAAGCTCCGAATCAACTTGGAGCTCACCAAAAGTAGCAGAATTTTGAGTGCTCCTACTGAGGAGGTCTACTAGCTGGAGTACCTGAGCCTGCAGCATGAAATGCAGCGTCCCCAATAGGGACGTCAGTACGAAAAAATGTACTGGAAATGTAAGGCAAAAAAGTTTACTATGTAATCAAGGCACAAAATGAATCAAGTCGCAACCTAGGAGTACATAGCTTCGGAGAGAAAGACCACTTTGCTTACTCTTGTGGCATCAAGTAAGCTTACATTTCCTTTTCTTTACCTTCTTTGTATGTTATAATCTTTGTTGGGGCATTGTGATACCACGTGTACCAGCTTGATCAGTGGTAGAAAGAGTGATGCACCCCTGCTGGCGTATTAAACCCCTGGGATGCGGTCCTCATAATTACACAACTTGGGATCGGCCCATGCTAGGCTTTGCCCCTGAGCTGCCACCCTTCTATACCAATATGGATCGGCCCATGCTAGGCTTTCGCCCCTAAGCTGCCACCCTTAATTAAATAGATTTCTTCACTTAGATTCTTTAATCTTTGAGATTATTGTTAATCAGTTCATAACTCTTTTGAGATGTTATTTTGGATAATCGTAACATTTTGAGATGTTGATTTGGCGGTCATAATCATCTTAGAGACATGAAATTACGGAACAGCAGTGGAATACATGAAAACAATACTTTGAGGCAGTAACAATGACATAAGAAGCTATGAAACATCAACACCTTACTTTAAGACCTTAATGGTACAATTGACTTCAATTGGCTTAGGAGAAGGATTCATCAAACTTTCTTTTGCAAATACCATTTCTATAACAGCACAAGGGAAAATTACACAAGTATAGAGTAGTGAACATATAATGAAGTAGTTCCATGTACTTAGAATGGGGAAAGAAATATTGTTAGCTATTTGGAGATAGTACGCTGCCACCATGCTTTCTTTTCTAGAAATAGAACTTATGAGATGATATCACTTCATTGATATTAATTGCAGGTGGCAGATTTCATGCCAAAAGGATATAGAATCGAATAGCCTTACATACCTTATATTTATGACCAATACCACTATCACGATTCAGCCTTCCTTATTGGGTGCTAATCTACAACATAAGTCATGATTAAGCTAACATCAGCAGCTAATCACAATAAGGTTCTCCAAAACAGTAGCTAAAAATATTTGATGGAAATCAGGCCCATACAACCCTTACATAAATGGTGAACCACCACACCCTTCCTCTACACATTAATACAACTTCAAACATCATTTCCAGAGATACCCAAACAGCCCTCAACAACAATATTCATAAGGCAGCCACTAACAATCTCAAATCTTTCAGCATAATAGGAGAATATTGACTCAAAGATTTATCACAATCCATGAATTCTTGATAA